>VZRN01004407.1:6844317-6870094 GCA_013397935.1 Dasyornis broadbenti | reverse complement strand
CTTCCTTCCTTCCTTCCTTCCTTCCTTCCTTCCTTCCTTCCTTCCTTCCTTCCCGCCTGCCTTCCTTCCTTCCCGCCTGCCTTTCTGTCATCCTTCCCTCCCTCCCTCCCTCTATTCCAGTTCAGGATTCAAGAGAGTCAAGTCAGAGGTTCTGTTCTGAGCTTTTCCACTGATGTGCTCAGTGAGCTTGGGCTCCTGACATTTGGCTTTGAGTGTCAGCTGCAAAGCATAATTTGAAGCCAGTGGGAACAGCTGAGCAATAAACTACTATCCAATTCATAAAAGGGCATCAGAGTCTGACCTGCTCTATTTAGCCATTCATTATTTCTCCAATATCTGTCAATGGATATTTTTGGATGCTATATAGATACTTAGAAGCATATTGCCAAATCATGCTAAATAATTTCAGTTTGTGCTGTCAAATTGTGTGATGGGTTTTTTTCAGGATCTGTATTCCTTTCCTCCTTCTTACTGCTGAAGGGGGTGTTTATCTGTATTATGGATAATGGTGTCACCCTTAATATTCTCTCTCACAAATAGCCTCTGTCTGTCTACCAGCTTATTCCACACAGAGGCATATTAGAAAACGGGGCTTTCTGAAAAACATTACTGAAAGAATTGTCTGCCAGTGATGTGTGCCACTGTCTCAAATCCCGGATGGGATGACAGAAGACTCTGTCACTGAACTTGAGCCATTATTCAAACCCAGCATTTTTACCTGGGTTACTATCAGGAAAACAAATACTGGAAATCCATTTCCCACTAGCCAACAGCCAAAGCATCCCTCACTTGTATAAAACTTCCCTTTTGCTGGAAATAAAACTGCATCTCCAGTGCCCAGCAATCACGCATTTTAGGCTTGCTTGTTTTAATACCAAGTGGGTAGCAACGCTGCTCAGATTAACAGGCAAGGAAACAGGCCTGGTATTCAGAAAGCCACATGCTAAATAGCTGAGAAGAATGATGAGCTGGGAATCAGGAAATAAAGGTTGTGCTTCTGCTTCTGCTGGTGATCCTCTATGTAACTTTGGGCAAATCACTTTCCTCTCTCAATCTCTTTCTCTCTGTAAAGATAAGCTCAATGAGATGGTAAAGTTGAGAAGTGAAGATGGTAAGAATAATTCAAGTAGGGCAGTATCAGCCACATCTCTGCCTGTGCTCATTGCTGGTTTTTTGAATATGTGAACGCTCTGTTTTGTACATGAACTAATGTAGAGCTATTTGTTTACCCTTGAAAAATAGTGCTAGCTGTTACTATTTGTGTGAGGGTTAAGATAGGAGAGGCAAAGGAGGGGAAAGGGGAAGTAAAAAGCTTTACTTATATGAAAGTGAAGTAAAATATGCTACATGAAAATGACAATGGAAAAGCACACTGTTTTAAGATGACAAGTCTGGGAACAGTCTTTAATTTAAAGGGTCTTATCCACAGTTTTCATAAAGAAATGTTAATTAAAAGTGTGATGACATGTTTGGGATTTAAAGGAAATCATTCTGCAAAGGATTTATAGCAATCACAGCTCCAGAGCATTAGGATTACAGATCCTTGTGCTGTTCCTTTTCAGTGATCATGTGATTGGCCTGCTGTTAAATATAGCTCCCATTTAGCGAATTGAGACAGGCATGGGAAAGGTAGGGAGAGTTTCCCTCTAACCAGCGGGATTTCAGAGGTGTTGGAGATTATACAATTCATTAGTTTTTACATAAGATCAAAGGAAAAGAGGAAGTCTTAATTTGGGCACCAACTGCTACTGTCTGAAAGTCTAGCAGATTAAATGAGAAGAGAACATGTGCAGTGCTAACTGCTCATGTTAGAGTGTGAGACTATTGTTTTATATCTCACTAACTCATTGTTCTCTTCCCAGAGATAATTCTCACACTTAAGACCTTCAGAGATAGTTATGTCTATTGTGAATAGTTCAGCAACCAGCTGGCTCAGAGGTTATTGCTTAAGCATCTTTCCCTTGGTCTAATCCCCTGCAAGGTTTTTTTCTGGGCAGTGTTATTAATCTAAAATGACTGCTAACTGACTCCTGTGTCAAACATTATTCATTATGTGCTTTAAATGCTTCCTGCAGAGGCCAAAATAAATTTTGCTTTTTTAAAAACAGACCACGAGGAGTGCCTATGTAGGATATTTCCTAAAAGATTAGACTCAAAATGGCAGTTTAGATGAGGAGGGGAAAAAATTGTCTTCAGAACAAAGCTTCACAGTTTAACTGGGGACATAAAAAATGGACAAACCTCAGTTAACCAAAACCCACTTTTCATATAGAATTATATTTAAGTTGCTCCTGTGAAAGAAAACATGCAGTCTTGCAGGGCAGGAGAAATACTTTTATGAAGACATGGAATAAGGAACCTTATTAGAAAATGAAGGCCAAATAAACAAAATTCTTAAAAACAGTAATTCATTTGTGTCTGGAGATTTTTTCAGGTGTCACTGGTGTTGGCATAAAGCATGAGGGGTTTTTTGTGTCAGTGTCACTGACGAGCCTTGCATGTGTAATGGCAGTATGGTTAGAGAGAGAGACGGATAGATTTGAATAGCAATAAGGTGGGTTTTCTTCCAGTGTGAAAAGAGCATGAGATTCATGTGTACTGAGATGAAGTATAGCCTTGCTGCACAGTGCAAATATTTAATGCTGTTCTAACTACCCCCTGGTTATTGGAGTGTGACAGTTAATAGCCGTCAGCTGCCAAATGCGAAAGTTAAAAAATGAAGCCAAGTCAAACTCAAAACCCGCAAATCATAAATGTGCTGTAGCTTAGCAGGCAGATCATCTCCAAAGTTTAGAGCCATGTCGACCTGAGCTGCCTCTCAAGTGAGAGAAGGATTGAGTGCATCTGTCTTCAGGTCCTTACTTTGCCAGGTACTCGCAGGCAAGTTTTGGCTGGGCTTTCTGCCTCCCAAGGCCCTGGCACTCCCGAGTGACATTTGTAAGGGAGGTTGAGTCAGGGCTGGAATGAAGAAAAGCAAAGCATTATCATTATTCTGGATCAAATATCTCAAGTCAGTGGTGCAGTGTAAATGCATAGAAATATGGAAGAGCTCCTAAACTGAGTGTGAGAGAAATTGTGTGCTTAGAAAGCCTCCCTGTCTGTGATGCCATGGAGATAGTAACATTGGTGTAAAATATTGCCCTAAAAGAAGCATTACTGTGGAATAATAACAGCATATGAGAGAATATTTCAAAAAATAGGTTCAGCTTGAAGATCACCTCTCATTCTACCTATTATTTTTCTTACCCATGCTAGAAGTAACATTTCACTGTACTTAAAAATTGCACTACTTGGAACATACCTATTTTTTGGGTCCCTGGGAATAGTTACATTCCCTCTTCCCTTCTGTATTTGCTCGCTGTTCCTCTGTGATGGTAATTACCAAATGTAAGTGATTAGAAGGCCATACTGCCCTGGCTACACAGTGTCCCTCCAGAGGATAAGGCAGAGCTCAAACACACCTCCTGCCCCAGTTAGCTTTATAAAAAGAGTAGGTTTGGGATTTTTTAAGGGGTGAAGCAGTTACCAATCACAGTAGGTTTTATCCAAAAATTAGATTGTTGTCATATCTGTGGATCAGTGAATTATAAATGAAATTATTGATCTAACTTCAGGATTAATTTTCAGAAATATTACTTATTCACAGGACTATTAATGGCACTCAAATAACTTGCAGAATTTCCAGGGTTCTTCTATCAACCTATCACATGGACAGACCTATTTTAGTCTGGCCTGTCCTAAAGCATAGCCAGCTGCTGTGGCTGTCTTGCAGGGTAAGGACAAAGCTTTCCTATTCGTCTCCCAAGGTCAGTACAATAACAAACACATTTTATGTCTGATAGTAAAAAGCATTTGTCAGTGCAACTTTCGCGTTCTGTAAATGGTGACAGATTTCACAAGATGAACACTGGATTTAGGGAAGGCTGTGCTCCAGATACAGGGTGTTTTGCATGTATCATGAATACATACATAATATATTTCATTGCCTGAAATTAGCAGTAAAACAACCTTTTGAGACTTGATGTTTATTATGCACCACAGCATTTCAGGACAAAGCAAGAAACAAGATTTTAGCACATAACCCAGCAAATTCAGCTTGAGAAAGGAAGAAATTAATTTGGAATGACTTGTCATAGTGTGTTTACTATAGAAATCTATGCCAGCTCAGAAGTTAGCCCTTCTACCCTCCAGCAGCAGCTTAAATTGGGCCATGGGAGTCTCACAGAGTAGGAAGTTATTTGAGTTTCCCTGAGGCTCAGAGTTCTGCCCTGAAGAAAGCCTCACATATTGTTGTCTCAAAGAAAAAAGATAATTGTTGTGTGCTTGGGTTTTAACTTGCACGGTATCAGCTACAGCTTTGCAGTTTGTGTTGACAAGCAGAAGTACTGTGTCATCCTGAGCATGACAGATCTGCTCACCTCTGCCTGACACAGTGTTTGCTTGTCCCTCTTCATCCTACCTACAAAGTCACAAGTAGTATGTTTTATTTATCCTAGGCTAGGAACTTTTTCCTAATGATCTCATTTTTCTAAAAGAAATAAAGATGGGGCAGTGTGGACAACATCTCCCCTGTATCACAGTTCATACTTTCTGAGAAAATCAGCTTTTCTGAAGATTCACTCACTCTTTGATGAACTGAGTATGGAAGAGCTACCCTGTGCTAAAAAGGCCAGTGAGATTTCTAACAATCCATTGTTGCTTATGTCTCTTCCTGTATTTCACACAGAAGTGAGAAATCAGCCCACCAGGGAGCCCTAGAACTGGCCTCTTTTATTTAATTGGCTTTAATTCTTGTTCTTTAATTTTCTGTGGCTATAACCTTCCCATCCCAATGCTGTGCTATCGAGTGGGAGCAGAGCACAGGGCATTTGCCATTGCAGCCCCAGTCACAGCTGAGTTGTGCAGCTGTTGGGTAGCACACAGGGCAGAAAGGATCCCAAGGGGCTTGTTTTACTTCCCTTCCAAGCGTCACTGGCAAGAAGAAAACAGACACAAATGCCTGTTGCAGAGGCCTCTTGCCTCTCAGTTCTGCTCATTTCATGATTCTTTTTGGTTGCCCCTTTCCTTCCAAATCCTAGCTGTGAATACTCATCTTTAAAAGTAAAGCGCCATGGAAGGGGCCTTCATGCAGGACTCCTGCTGGCTGCCACTCCTGCTGAAATAAAAAGATTGCAAGAAGCAAGAATTTGAATGAAGGACAAACGTCACATATGCTGTGTGCTATGGAGGACAAATGCTGCATACAAAATATGTTTAATTGCTGAGTTAATTATCCCACTAAAGTCTAAATGTTGGTTTTTGGCACTCCCCCCCTTTAGTTGTTTACTTTTATCAGTTAGAAAATAAAAAATCAATGTCATGAAAAACATAATTATATTCCTACTAATCTGGAGTGTTTTCTCATTTGAGTACTGCAGTCTGATGCATTTTATCACTTTCCATCAGATTATAGCAGTGGAAATTGCCAGCTAAAAGCTATGGCTTTAGAGCAAAAAGGTGGAAGAAGCAAACCCACCCCAAAGCCATGTGCCTTGCCAATCAAATCTTATTCCTAATGACAAAGCTTCTGTGATTTCCTTTTTGACAGTACATGACTAGCTAGTGAATAATTGGTTCAACAGGAGCTTCATTACAGTCCAAAAGAGAAAGCAGGATATTTCATGTGAATAATTTGGAATGATTGGTAAAAATGAGGCATTATTATAGGATTGCCTTCTGCTCCACAGTCAGAAATATGCAGCCTCTTCCTTGTTGAAGTATGAAAACATTTTGTTAATAGTTCTGGGTTCTCCCAAGTGGTGGATGATCTTGCTTCTCAGTGAAATGACACTTTGGTTGTTACTGTTTGTGGATTAAATGCACTCATTCTTTACACAAATGGGAAGTAATTGAGCTTTGCCTGGGGAGCCCAGCTGTGGACACATCCTCCCACTCGCAGCTAGAACAGGTTTTGTTGTAAGCTTTGGGTGTTTCTCCACCACCACTGCAGTATACAGGCTGGTGACACTGACCTACAGAAACCTGGGGCCCTGTGACTGTGTGCCTTGGCTCCCCCCACCACACTGCTTCACTCTGTGCCATCCAGGCTGGGCTGGAGAGGACAATCAAGTGAAGTGCCTCAGGCTGTCCTCAAGGGCCCTGCCACCAGAGTCTTCCAGATGGGCAAAAACAATACAGAAAGCTCAGCCTGGTCAGCAGAGTGAGCATTGCCCAGCAGAGTGACCTGTGGGCATTTAGCAGAGTGGATGAGCCCTTGTCAAACTCCCACCCCATTGAACTGGTCCCTCATCCCAGCACTCTTATCCTGACCCCCATGAAGCAGGACAGTGCAGTCCAGCAGGGTTCTGCCAAGTAAACTACACAGATACTCACATCACACTCCTGTCAAGTTAGAAAAAGGCAAAAGGAGCAGAGATGAGCTCGAGATTTCAGGGAATGACCAAGTCCTGGACTGGGAGCTGACACCCTGTAAACACAGGCCTTTTTTGTTTAATTGTTTCTCTAGGCTCCCTCTCTTGTGATGAGAGCCCAATCCTCCCAGCCCAGATACTTCTGACTAGAGCCAATTAACCTTATGGCCTTGCTTGGGATTTCATATGCCCCTAGATTTGCCATATGACATCTGAAACTCTACATACACCTCAGATTTTAAAACCCCGCCATTTTTTTAAAGGGAGGACCAGTTAATTTCTTTACCCTGCAATGACAGATGCTTCACTTCAATGTAAAATCACTCAGTGATGCTGGCAGCCCCTAAATTGAGTTGCCTGACTCCAACCATCTTGGATGAATGTGAGCTCAACATGGGAAACTCAGCAGACGTCTCCTTGTCTGTACCGCTGAGGATAATGAAGCCTTCCCCAGTACGTCATGCCAAGACATCATCTGTGAAGCTTTTAAATAGTCAGTGAATGCATTAAAATATCACTTTAAAGATAACCCTGTAAGGTCATTCAGTCTTGAGGCAGTGCTTTGTTAGTGATGCACAGTGTTGGGGTGTAGGGAGTTCAGAGTTCCTTACTGTCTGTTGAGTCTTTTTTCAGTTCAAGTCAAAGAGGGCCTTGAGAAGTACTAGTAAGGTTCTAAGTACCTCCAAGGAAAAAAACCTACATCCCAGCTGGACCCTTTCCTAAGAGATTCAGCAGTCTGTACCACAGCAGGACCATGGTTCAAAGACAGGTCTTGAGGAGAGCATATTGGGTGAGCATCTGCTGAGAGTGTCCGTCTGCGTGCCAGTGGACACACATGCCCTCTTGCTCGGGCCTCTGCCTCTTTTGACAGGAGCCAAAAGCCAGGGAATTGATTTTTCACCCAGTGTACCCACTATAGCACAGCACAGTTATGCTGATGTACAGAAACATACGCTACCTGCCAGAATCTGGCTAATTCCTGCCAAATTCATGACTATAATAAATAACAACAGCCATGCTGAACATGATCCTACTCCTCTAGGCAGTGAATAAAACAGCCTTCCCAAATCAGAGGCTGTGGCCTGATGTCAAGTGGCTGCAACCCAGCCAACTCAGAGCAGCTGAGGAGGCTCCGTATACCAGAGGAGATTCACTGCAGGGGACCTTACAGAAGGGGAAGCAGATTTCATTTGTTAGGAGTGCACATTTGCATGGGTAACAGTTAATCTGAACTGTCCCTTTACCATGCTAAGACTCCTCACCCCATGCGTGTTTCAAATGTGGAGCACGACGCTGTCCCTGCAGGACTGAGAATCTACAGAGGGTCTAGAGCCTTGGCAGACCATTCTCTGCAGTTTTTGAGTTTACAGACAATGCCAATGTTCATTTTCATATCCTTGCAGCCTGCTTTTTAAAACATTTACCCCATCTCTTTTCACAGGTCTTCAGGTGGCTGATCAGCCAAGGGTGTATTGCTGGCATTACTGCCTGAGATGAGAACTCATAGCATCAGGATTGATACGTGAAAAACATCAATGAATTCAGGACAAGCAGCAACAGCGAGCAAGATTTCTGTGAACAGTCTGGCCATTCATTAACAAAAAGAAAATATTTGTCATCACTTTTCTCCAGAATGTTTTTACAATGGCAGCTGCTACCTGAGCTGGTATTTGTGTTGCTGAGCGAGTGAGCAGCATCCTAAGGAAACAAACACACAGGCAGGTGTGCAACCATGCTCATTTGCTGCTTTTGAGGGCAGGAGAAGGGTGATGTAATTAGCAGACACATGTTTAAATTTTTAATTAAGAGTTTTAATGGATTATTCACTGCCTACCAGAACACACATGCTCTTACTTTCTCACTTTTTCAGTCTGGGTTCCTAAGGAAACCAGGCTTAGTCAGTCATGCTGCCTGCCTGCCTGCCAGCCAGCCCGCCAGCCTTCCTTCCTAATCAGTGTTGAACTCTTTTGGGTTCATGGCAGGCGAACACCACTTTTCTGGTAAAATCATAACTGCATCACAACACAGTGGTAGGAAAAAGTCTGAGCAGCTGCTGCAGAGTTTAGCAGTCGGCACAAATAGATTTCTTCTAGGAACAGGGCTGAGTCTCCAGCAAAATCACCAGGGCAGAGGGGGGAAGGGATGAGAGGAAAGAAGGGGAAGAAGAAAAGAAGGTCCTGATGGGTTGTCCACAGCTTCCCCAGACCCCCTCTTACTTACTGCCCAAAGAGCAATTTTTAAATAATATTTTTAGTCTCATGCCACTTGCTGATTCAATGAAACTCTCTATGGTGCCTGGGTGATAGAAATTGCAATGTTGGGCTGAAGGGCACAAAACTGAAAGATCAACTGGACTCCAAGAGTTCCAAGTGCCACTGCTCACACAAGTAGTTTTCTTCTCCTTGGGAATATATGGGATTGTTTCCAGAACACCTATATACTTTGTGTATGGAAAGGCCGGAGGTCTAAGAAAAAGAGTTCCCAAAGTTTCCAGACCAGTGTTCTTATCCCTGAGTAGAAACAATGGAAGGCTATTAATTTTTCTCATACCATGGTTCAGTATTAGTGGTGGGTTTCATTCCTGGCTGAAGCCACCATTTCTGCTCTTCTGTGAAGGAAAATGGGTTAACATTTTTGCTGCGATCATCAGTCTTTAAAAGCTGTGGAGATTTGGAGAGGAACAGCCTGTCAGGAAGCAGCTAGAGTTGGCTCTCTGCAAGAAAAGCTGAGCTGGAAGCTGAGCACACCAACACAGCTGGCAGGGTTGGAGTCTCACCAGTCCCACAGCCCCCAGGTGAGCCAAGTAAGTCAGGTCCAGTGTGGGCAGTGAGGATCAGGCACAGCCCTGTGGACACAGGAGTTCCTGGTGATAAGGCAGGTCTGGGACCAGGCTGGAAGTCAACTCCAGGTCAGGGTCTAGATCCAGGGCAATGGGTCCAAAACCAGGGATAGGCATGGCTGCAACACAGCAGGAGCTTTAGCTCAGATGAGGGCCCATTGGAAGCGGCTTAGCTTAAAAGCAGATCCCACAGGAAGTGGTGTCAGCCCTGGCTGTGTCCCAGGCCAGCAAAGGAGTGGGGCAGCTCTCAGCTCTGTGAGCTCCAAGCTGGCCCTGAGCCCAGACAGCCAAACAGCCGGGGGGGACAGGCTCTCAGGGCAGACAGGGACTTCATCTTTCTGTTTGCCCTTGCTGAAGCGTGGAATAAGTCAGAAAGTTGCTCTGTGGTATGGAATGGTCCCTGATGGCTTTAAATCCCATAATTTTCCCTTTTGGACTTAGGCTTGCCAGATATAACTGCTGCTTGTTGCCTGGTGGTCCAGCAAATGATTTTTCCAAGCCTTTGGGGTCTGACAAAATCATGAGGCTACTCAGCACCTGCTGGTGAACACTCTAGCGAATATGGGGTGGAGAGGATCCTGTGCTTGTGCACAATGTGAGATGGATGACCACCTGGTGAGTCCAGCCGCAGAGTCATCAATATAAAAGCACAGAAGCTGATCAGCCGGAAATCTTCCACATTGTTGCAGCCAAACAAAAACAAAAACTAAAGGAAAACAAAACTAAAAGGAAAACCCAAACTAAACAGCAAGCTCTTCCTGTATGTGCACATTTTAAGTGGGAAAGTAGTTCCACTACACCCATGCAGCCCCTGTGCCCTCAAGGCTACACAAACTCACCTGGCAGCTGGACTGTTGTCTCACTTGGGATCTGAGCTCTCCGACAGTCCCAACACAGTATAAAAAACATGAATGTTGCAAAGCAAACTGACAGAGAACTCCTAGCGCCACAATACAAGAAGTTTCTTGTCCTGTAATTGGTATCTGCATATTTGTGTTGATTGTTTTGCTGCAAAATACCTCAGTGAAACTACAAAGGATATATTTGACACCTATAGCTGACAGGCTTTTCGGCACTATTCACCAAAGCAATGTTTTGTGTGCCTTCTGTTCTATTTGCTACAAGAATTATCCATGCATTAACACAGTTGACAATCACATTCATTTTTGTTACTGTTGCACTCTCAGCTCGTGGGTAACTTTGTTTATGAATTCCTTCCCCAGAGGTGCCTGGAGGTAACACTTTGTTCTACCCTGGCACTGGACTGCGCTGAGCTGCTCCAAGAGGGTCCCCTCCGTTTGCTCCCTTTCCAGGATGACTGAGGGAGGGATGAGCACTTGAACTGGTTTATATCAGACGTTCTGCTTAAATTCCAGGGCACAAAAGATGCCTAAAGGCCTCTCCCACAGTGGTGTCTCTGTCAGAGCTGCTGTTCAAAGGGATGCGGGGAGTCTCTCATTCACACTCAGCACCTGTTGGAAAGGTGCATTTACACTGCAGCCTAACAAGACCCAACCTGAATCTGGCTGGGAAAAAAATCTTGGAGCCTTAGGATCTCTTTCCTGTCCCCCAAATCTCTTTTGTAGACAAAGTGTTGAACACAAATGTTGTAGGAGCAAAGAAATTATTCATGTTATGACTCTCTTCTCAGCTCACTTAGAGAATACAATTGGGATCTTAAACTTGTTACTGCACGTTGTGCTGGTAATCTGCTTTGTTTTAATTGTTTACGTTACTTTAATAGCCTATATATAAACCATATAACATATCATTGCACTAAAAATATGTGTACATATGCATGTATGAGCATGTCTCTACAATTTTACAGAGATATGAAGTCATTTGGGTTTTAATATAAAAGTTGTCTTAGATTTTTACATGCAGTGCCAGCTTTTCAAGGTCCTGGCTTAAAATAATTGTATTAATTTAGGAATACGATTGCATTAGACTTGTGGGAGAATTTCAAGACAAAAATGCAAAATACAACATAGAACTGAAAATATATGATACATTTTGGCTTCTTGTGTCCATTTTCAAAACCTATAAAATGGGGAAAAAATTCTGAAACTTTAAAATGAACAAACAAACACCAAACTCAGAAATGAGCAGCTGGTAGGAAAAAAATCCACCTCTTCCAGGCTTCCTTTCGACAGGAAAACATATATCAAGGGTTGAAGTGAAAAAGAATAGGAATATTTGGCTGGACTTCAGGCTGGTTCTAATAATGATTCTTTCAAAAGACTATTTGAATTCTTATAGCCAAAAATACTTGCCACTCCTTTTCCATGTGAAATGTTATAAATCAAAAGGCAATGGTTATTGTAAAAAGTCATGAAAGTATATGGATGAGTTTTCCACTGAGCATCCCAAAACCTGGAAATGTCACAGGCCCTTTAATTCACCCTTGCTAGCACCTTCCATGGAGTATTGCCTTCATGGGAACTGCTCACATGCTCAGATATTTGCAGTGGCATTTTGTGCGTGGCAAACTCTCGCAAAATGTAAGGTTTTCTTTTCCCTGGCAGTGCAATATGCAAATACACTCCACTGATGCAAAACTGAGCCCACTTAGTGCAGCTTATCATACTGAAATAGCCTCATCAGTGCAAACACCCAGCATCCTCTTACCCAGGCTGTAATAAGATCTCAATGACATATACACGGGTTTGTAGGATCAGGTTATTATTTGTGTAACATTAAAGTCCTACTCTATCTGACGGGCCAATGTATGGCACTCTTAATGACATTTAGTTATTGAGAAAATTTGAAGAAAGACTGCATCTCCCTGGGAGAGCATTAATGGCCCTGACCAGACTCAGCTGGAGCCTCCCCACCACCCCAGCCCTGCCCCAGCTCAGCCCTGGGCTCTGTAGCAGGAGCTCAGCTGCAGCCGGACCTGTGCCTGGCCATGGGCTCTGTTTTTCCAGGCCTCAGCCCACACCAACTCTGCACCTTGGCCTTGACTTTGGCCTCATCACCATGGACCTGCCAAGGATCACCATACCCAGTACAGATCCTGCCAGGCTGGACCTTGGACCTGTCTCATCACCACAGACTTGCCTGGTGAGTTTGACTTTCAGTTAAACTGGGCCCTAATCTCAGGGCCTGTCTTTCCCTGCTCCCTTGCTGCCAGTCCTGGGATACCCTTTGGCTCCTGGGGTGCAGGGAGCAACTGACTCTTGCTGCTCCCTGATGTGGTACCAACCTCTCATTGTGTGTGCCCAGCAACAAGAGAATGAAACTAAGGGATGAGTTACAAACTCAAGAAAACTTGTTAATAATGGAGTCTGTGACTCTGCACTGTTGCCGCCATTAGGATGGGTCACATGAAGGATTTTTTCTCATGTGTCTCAGAGTCTGCTTCAGCAGCATGAAATATAGATCATTAATTAATTAGAAACAATTCAGTTGCATGATCATAAAATTGTTTTTCTTTCCATGAATGGATGTAACTCATCTGTTTCTGTCGCAAGTGCTCATATTTGTCTCTGTGGGGGGTTAACTCTGTCTAGCCATAGGAAATAATAATCCTGCCTTCTTAAACACAGCCATAGAACTGTCCATGTAGAGAGAAGCCTTGGACCTAGAACTGTGACAGGCTGCTTCTGCCCAGCAGTGCAGCAGGGGACCAAGATGGGCAGAAGCAGAAGCACAGGCTGAAACTGTAGGCCTGAGGAACCTGCCAACTCCAGCTCTGGGTCCTTCTGATGCCCCTCAGTTGAGCTACACATCACACACAGCTTCCCTTCTTGCTGAATTAGCAATGACTCCTCTGCTCTATTGTAACTCTTCATAAGAGAAGACAGACTTTCGTCCCTGGCAGACACCTGTCTGTCTTGAAGTATGTGCGTGGTGTGGAGTGCAAATTTTCTGGACTTGTGCTAAAGAAATCTTTGGCAGCGGATTTTGGTAGGTAGTGGTGGTTCTTGGTATGTGCAGGGAATGATTTTATTTCTTCACTGCATATTTTGTGAACTGTCACATCTTTTGATCTCAAAAAAAAAATGCTATACTAAGCCTCATCCGTTCATAAAGCAGTGTTGAAAAATATAAGATGCTGCTGAAATGAACTGTTGCTTAAATCCACATGTATTATGCAATGTCTAAAAGCTCCTTTCTCCACAACCTGGAGAAGATGAATTTAAAAACCAAACAAACACATAACCCCTGCAGCTCCCCCAAGGTCAACATGTAGTCATTCAACTCAAGCAGTCCAACCTGCCTATAAAGAACAACACACTTTAATATTGCTATACTCATGATGGAGATCACAGTGGTGTCAGTTCTTAAATCAAAGAGAAATAAAGGTTCTTGTTCCTGTCCCAAGAGAAGGCAATTGGATTTGAAGAGTTGTCAGTCTAGAAGTTTCAAACACAAACATGTACATATGCCTGCAAAGTCAGTCTTCTGAATGTATGAATAACCTTTTATTGTGTAGCACAAAACCCTCTGAATGGCAGTCTTTGGCACTACAGAATGTGGTGCAGTTTGTTTGAATATTTCAGTTAAAAAATATTTTTAAACAGAAAGGAAAGTGGCTTCAGATTGCTTAATTGGTTACTAGTGAGGAATATGGGAATTGCTTACCCAAGATGACTATTTGCAGTAAACACTAATAAAGAAGAACTGATTTAGGACTATAATTAGGTTGCAATGGCTTGAAACAAAGTAGAGAAAGATTTAGGCTGAGCATGATGACAAAATACCAGAAAGCTGCAAGGGGTGTATTCTATGAAATGTTGGGGATGTATTGAGGGAACCTCCACCCATGTCACTTTAAGATAGCTTACTGAGAAAAGGGCACAACTGAGTTACACATTTGTTCTGGACTTTCATTTGTACATAATCTTTAAGATCTAAAGAGCGCATTTTAAGGAGAGGTTGAAGTCAAATTTACCAAGCTTTCCTCATTTTGATCTATGTTCTCTGCTTCCTCTCTATGACCCTATACTCAAAGCAATTACAGAACTAAATCATCAACCCAAAACAAGTCACTTCTTTCCTCCTACCTTCTCTCTAAAAGGACGAAAAAAATCAGAGAAGTTATGAAGAGATTTTTAACTAGATGAAATCAAGGAAATTTCAAACTGAAGTAGGTCCTTCTGTTTAAACAGTAGTTAATGCTGTTACTGATTAGAATTACAGTAGTGCCTAGATGTCTTAGCTTAGATTGGGGGGTGGGGATAATGTCACTTGCTTTATACTCTAGATCAAAAAGACAGCCAAAGGAGGTATTACTGTCTCTGTATCATAGAAGATGAAACTTGGGGAGGTTAAGTGACTGCCTCAATGATAGGCAGCCTGTAACAAAGACAGAAAACGAAGCCAAAGCGTCTGGGTTTCAGTTTGGTGCTTCATTTCAAACTCTTTTCCTCTGCCAGGGAGCTTTGTTAGGGTAGGACTCCAAGAGGGTTTGCTGTTATTTTACCAGTACATTTCTGCCTGTGTAAAGCAGGAACTACAGTGCTTGGATCAGATGGGCTTTGTGGCATGAATTGGAGCCAGTTAACGTAGCTGGCTGTGGGTTAATTCTTTATGAAATGAGATTGTTGTTCATGTGTGTCATGCAACTGCACTCAAGAGACCTGATTTTGATTGCTTGCATTACCAGCTGGGAAGTCAGAAGTTTGTAATTTTAGAAGCAAAAGGAGAAATGTAATTTCCTGGACTTATAGACGATTTTTTTTAAAGCAATTATCCAATGTCTGTAGAGTCAACATGTAAACTCAGTGTTAATTCTTTTCTAAGAGGTTAATTGTTATAAGAAGAAAGAAGCTCATATGCAGCAATTGAAATTGAGTGGGTTCATCACTATATTCAGAACCCCGCTCCCAAGATGAACATCTTCTCTCTAATAATCCTCAGCATTTAGACAGGAGCATTTCTGCTTTACCAAGAGGGAGGTTAATATCTTTCCTATTTTACAAACAAGAAAACTGCAGCAAGGAGCTTTCGGCACGTCTAGAGACAATGCCATGCTTTTAAAACTCAAAAGATCCTGCAGCCAACCATTGTATTTAATCTCTTCACCCATATTATTTTCCATTAGACTATTTGTCTCTGATAGTTCGGGGCTGTAGATTTGCAGCCAAAGGCTGAAAAAGAAAACGAAAGAAGACAAGTGAAACTCCAAAAGAAATAAAGGACCAGTAGGCTTACTTACTGTCCTTTCTGAAATGTAGGTATTCATTTTTCCTGGATCTAATAAAGATGGAATTATTTTTCTTATATTGCTGAATGTTCTCAATTTACAGATAACTCTTCAACTATACTTATGCTTTAATTTTAACCAAATTCCAGAATTGAATTGAAAAGTCAACTTTTGCTAATAAAAGCATAGATATGTATCATGAGTGCTTATTCTTTGATATGCTGCCTGAATTAATCAAGGCAATTTCTAGTTTACCATTTAAATGGTATTTTAAATTCTACCACACCCAATTCTCAGTATAAGGAAAACCTATAGTATAATAGATAATTTGATAATATCAAAACCCCCCCTCAAAAAAAAAAACAACCCAGCAAGGCCCAAAATAGAAAATGCATGTGTCCAATGCAAATAATTTCCCATTTGCTTATTTACTTTTACTACTAATTGAAAAGTCTCCTATGTGTCTTGGCATTTGCAATGATAGCATTTTTGAGAAAGTTAGTTTTATGATGTAATGTGGGAATTTATTGCATATATTTGTAGATTCCTTTTCTGTTAGGTAATTTGGTATTTGCTTTCTTTCTGATTCTTTTATGTATCCCTTGCTTGCCAAAAAGAGCATTGGGGCCACAGATGAGCTCTTTATTTAACTTTAAATTATTTTAATTTAGTCCAGAGTTTCCAAAGATTAATTATTTGGTGTGCTGTACTTCAGATTGCTTCATTTGCAGGAAATTAATGTTCAGCATTACTTGGAAGTGAAGGAAAACGAACAGATCATTTATAACAACCTGTCATTAATACCATGCACATATTTTTCTATTTCTAATGACTGGGATTTTAAATCAGCCATACAAAATTAAGCCCAAACATGCAAACACTTAAGGTATGATAGTCAACCCTCATATTTTAAAAGATTTGGGATTATTTCCTGAAGCAGGTGTGTAAAGTCATAAATGCACACGAATATCCCCACTAAAAATTTCAAGACTATTCAATTGCAATCACACATCTTGTTCAGACCACAGCAAAGCTGAGTGAGAATTGATTGAGGTTCTTGGTACCCACCTTCTCTCCCCAGACTGTCTGTTCAGGCATAATTACATCTGTAATCACTCCCTAACCCGATACAGTTTAGCTTATACACTTTTAATGGCAGGTCATATCTGGAATGTCTGAAAAGTTCTTTGGACCTTCTGTGGGGCTGTTTGTATGTGTGAGTGACAATCCAGGGGATGACTCACTGGATGCAAGTTAAGCATCCAGCTCCTGTCGAAAAACAATAAGAGTTGATTAACTCCCAGCTGAGCTTTTGAAAATATCCAACTTTGCTCTTAGGCCACCCTTCAGCTGAAGATAATGCAGAGAGAATGTTACTAGTTGCAGTGGAGCAGAATATTCATCTTAGTTATTAGCTCAGGCAGCATGATATCTCACTTAGCAGCAATAAGCTGTGGTAAAAAAAAAAAAAAAAAAAAAATCTGGCAGCCCAGAATTAACAGAGTGGGTGAAATACTGTGAGGAGTGAGAGAGGCAGTGGTGGATGTTATGGAAAGACACAGGGTCTGATTATCCAGGCGTTGAGAGGGATGGGGAAAAAAAAAGAGGGGATGTTCTGCAGCTTAATTAATGGAAAGAGGCTTGTGCATCTGACAGCAGCCCCTCTGCAAGGTGAATTCTTTCATAAAGAGCCTCATTCATGAGTTGCCAAGACATCCACAACCTATTCTTGAATTCACACAAAAATTAAAAGAAAAACAACTGACTGGCTAATTTAGCAACTTGCAGGATGCAGCTGGTGCTACTGTTTTCACAAAAAAAAAAGGCCTTTTCCCTTCCACCTCCTAACCATTCCAATCTTTCTCCCCACCCCCAGCTATTTTGTATCCTGCTGCACTAGTGAGGAGTGTGACAACTCCTGACTTAGCTGGCACTGTGGGATATCGAATAACAAAGGGGAATAATATCAGGATAACAGAGGGGATCTGGCCAGTGCTAAGGAAACAAGCTCACCGCTTGCCCAGGTCCTGCCATCAGCTGAGAAGTAGAACTTCCCTTTTTTAATTTTTTTTTTTTTTTAATAAATAAGCAAAGGGTTTCATTATGCTGGTTAATGCATCTGGTATCTTGATAAATCACCAGCTACCTCTCCTATGTACCACTGAGGAGACAGTTTGTGTAGCTCTATGCATATGAAGAAGACACTTCACATTTCCAGCACTGATCTGTTATTACCTTAGTTCTTCCTAGTTACTACTTCACATTTTCATATTACCTGACACAGAAAAACAAGTCTCTCCTGCCCCCCAAATCCCTTTTCACTCAGATTTTCCTTCCCAAAGGATATTTAATACAAAATTCTTCTGTGCATGAAGATAATTTAACAACCAGAGTTAGTCAGTTTGGGAGCCCTAATACAAGCAAGCCAGTGGCTATTTTTAAGAGAACATTGAGTAAATCTAAAGGTTCCTGAAAGGGTATTTGAAATGATGTGGTATATTGCCACCTGACTCTGACAGGCCTTCTAGTCTAGCTAACAGAGCTTGAGTTGCTCCGGTACCGGCAGCTATGGGAAGTGACTGAAATAAATTGTTTGTGCAGTCAGAGCTTTATTTAGCAAGGGAACTTCACAACTAATGCTGTCAACAAAGAAAGTAAAGAAAACATCATACAGACACCACTAAAAATCCAGCTGGAGATAGCACTGTGGTCCTTGACACCAGTCAAGCTCCTCTTGGTTCAAGCTGCAAAAACAAAAGACTAGAGTGCATGTTGCTCAATTTCCAAACATTACAGAGCAGACCTACAGTGTTTCTAAGCCTGGGCTCAGCAATTTCATAGCTGGTTTGCCACATGGATTATTTCCCAAACTCCTACCCTTAGTAAGAATGTTGGTATGCCGGGAGATGCTGAGCTGAAATTCAAAGGGGAAATGCTCCAACCAGCTTTGCAGCAGGTGAGGGTTTTCCCTGTCCATTGAGTTTGAAAAGTGGTGGATGTGCCTATCAGCCACATTTCTTAGAACTCTGGTGCTGTTGTACACCAAGAGCTGGGCATCATCAGAAGTCTCCAAATCTTGTGGCTGGCAGCAGCCTCTCTGGTCATTATAATTTCTTCAGCTTATTAACAGGATTTTAAAAAGTATATAGTGGAAACTATATATTATTGTATATAATTATATAAAAAATATATAGTGGATGAGAATAGGATTAATAAGAATATGGCTAAGCTTTCTTCTACTTTTTCCTCTTCATGTTTCTTGGCAATCTTCGATCAATAAAAAATTGCAACAACTACAAATCTGGAGATTTCCCCCTGGCTAAAACTGAACTATGATATAGTACACCCATACGGCAGCTGGAAGTTGTGAGGATTCTTTCAGTTACATTAAGGACTGTCAGAATCCTTTCGCAGCTCAAACTAACTTTATTTAGCAAAACTGCCTTTGCAGTCTCTTTTATTGACTTCTAAGCACCAAGGATGGCCCTCTTTTCATCTGAAGCGCTTAGCAAGTGTCTATCTGCCTTTTTGGAGAAGCTTCCCCCCTTCTCCCTCCCCTCTTCTTGTCCAGTTGGATCTGGAAAAAGTTGTATAAGTCATGTTCATTAAAACAGAGACCAAGTGAATATTCCAGCAGTATGGAGAGCACAATGAGCTGTTGGGAAGCTGTGAAAGGGATTTTGTGTGAACCTTAAAATGAATCCCCCCTCTCATAAACTGACAACCCAATATCCCCAAAGGGAACAGCAGGAGGGAAACCTAAACCTGTCAGCAAAGTCAACCGGTAATGATTGGAGAGTTAATTACTTTAAAGCTCACAAAGACAAGCTGAGGTGTTAAAATGGCTCCTGCAAACATCAGCATCCTCCCCTTTCACCAGACCAAGTAAATGCAGCAGGACAGTAGCAAGAAGGGCCTGAGCAGTTCTTGATTATGCCAGCTTTCACTCCCCCTGAGCAAACTGATCTTTGTTCATTTTCAATTCCATCCTCTATCTCATCAACTGCCCTCACAAAGTATTACCGTAAATGTGTATAAAAACACAAGGCTGCATCAAGTTCAGTGATGCTGGTTGATACAGAGTCCAGCAATATCCCAGGCCTCCTCTTGGGATTAGCCTCGAAAACACAACACTTGCACTCAGCAGCGAAATGCTTCACGTCATATCAGTGCCTTTTACACGGCAAAAGGAGAAACTTAAATCCAGTACAGCTATAACTAACAATTTACTGTGGAGCCTAGGTGCTAATCCTTTTTCCTCCAGCAAATTTGTTTTGAGTCACACTTTATATTAAGATTCCATTTGTGAGGTTTAACACAAGATTAGCAGGTGTTTCAATGTAAAGCATGTAGAGGTTAAATACATTGGTAGGGTGTTTCAGACAAGGATGAGCTATTGTTGTAAAAAACCTTATTGACCTATTGGACTCATAGCAATTGATTCCCATTCATTAAAACATCCATTAATCACTTACTAATCCTTTATCATGCATAAATAGAACCTCCATATCAAGTACTGTGAGATACTGTCTATATGAAAGACACCATCTTATAGACATTGTCATGTGTAAGAGCCACCTGTTTTTGCCCTTCTTTGCTTTAAGCCTTTTCCTTTGCATTCCCAAATTCTGTTAATCCCATTGCTTCTTTAATATGTAGCATAGTTAATGCAGCAAAAAGACATGCTCCTGCTAAGGTCTCAAATTTGCATTAATGGGCCTGCAGTTTCTTCTCCAGGACTAGCACAGGACCTCGGAAACGATCTCTTGTGGTGAAAGTAGGGCCCTTGAAACTCAGGTGTCCAGATTTTTCCTGAAGTCAGCATCCTCTTCTAACCACTTTGCTTTATGCTTTGTATATCTCTGGTTGGAGAACAAGAAAAATAATACATGCTCACCTAAAAAAGCTCTTACAGGAACTAATTCATTAAGGATTGTCAAATACTTTGATATAGCAGTGTGGTATATTTGCCAGAGTAGAAAGGAACATGTGGGATTTATTATAAACAGTCACTGTCTCCATCCCTGTGGGATGACAGCTGATCTACCACAAACACTTATTTCCAAATTACAGTATTATGCCAATTACAACTCCTGAGTTGAGACTGCTATAGCATTTACCTTATAATCTGCTAGTTTCAGGAATTAAAAAGCACCCAAATGAGTAAAATGGCAACAGGAGACTACTTGATACTATTATTCAATTTTATTAAATATAATAGATGAGACAGCAAATGATCAGAAAATATGCCCACATCTTACTCACTTTGTGTGTATATAAATATATGAGTGTATATATTAATAGAATCTATAATGCTTAAATTGGGTGGTGTTACTCTGTTGTATGCAGCAATGCATATCCTCATACATAAACCAAGAAGCATTCTGCTTCTATTCAGAGGAGTAGACTTTGTTTCATGGACTAATCTTTCAGATTAAATTAAAATATAAAAGGTTGGGGGAAAAATACCATAAATGAGAGGGAAAAAGAGAAAAAAAAAAGGGGGGGGGGGGGGCTGTTTTAGTCCAGAAGGAGTATGAGGTTAAATGTTAGGGTTACAGGGAAGCTCACCTGCTGGCAGGTGACCTGAGCAGAGGAGGCGGTGTAGGTAAAGAATTTATGCATTCAGCTCATAGGCAGGAACATGCTCAGGATACCTGTGGAGGCTGGGAAGAAACTTGCTGCACTCTGAGGATGACTTTTTTCCCCAGGGTCACTTCTTTCAGCAGCATATGGCAGGGGATGCAATTTCCAGGTGCCTGCAGTCACATATGTGGCTATGTGTGGTAATAATAGAAGGAACATCCTGGCTTGGTTGAAGTCATAGGACGTTTTGCCAGACTTTGATGAGGGCCAAGACTTTACCCTCCAGCAGCTCCAAAGATAAATAGGGATCTGTCACCATACCAACATGGACAACTACATAATTGTTTCTAAATATGTAACAGCCCTGCTAGTTCTAATGGAACTGCATCAGTGATTAAAGCCCTCACAGGGAAATTCTTAATATGGCAGTAATTTCATGCACAAGAATTTTCTTACTGATTTCAAACAAGTGTTCAAACTCTAATTTGGTGTTCTTTTCTGTACACTGATGAATTTGTTCTGCACATGTCTGGGCTTCATTTAAGCAGTAGTCTCCAGTATGTCTTACACCACAGCTATACATACAGCAATTTTCAGATTTAGATTTTTGAGTACTGAATTTAACTCAGACCATGCACAGCCCTTAACTTCTTGCTTTCTCTCACTTGTAATCCAAAAATAGCAGTGTTAGTGCATTTTTAGAATGATTCTAAGGACTTCCAGGAGAGGCATACGCCTGCTACATACACTACAATATAGATGTGCAATCATATATATTTTTCCTTGGGGGGGGGGGGGTATGTGGGGTGAAAATCCTTTAAATAAGATTATTTAAAATATAATAAAAGCAAAGAGACTAATACAACAAAGTGAAATGGGCCAAAGTAGTTCTTTCTATAAGAAGACATGAGAAAGTGATTTTGATTTTAGATATGCTTTTTTAATATTAAGGACATGTTTTTAGCAGGTGGAATGGGTGTATTCAACATATAAGTGTTTAGACACCTGTTACTGCTTGGGGGAATTAGTTGTACTTCATCAGTTTGTAGGAGTTATGGGAGAGAAATCCCCCAAAGTCTGCCCATAAAAGACATTCTAAATTGTAAATTTTATTGCTTACACTAACTTCTTGATAGGCTTATTACTTTTCCATAGATATTTTTAATATAGGCTTGAGGGGGTTTTCATACAATAAACAAAAAATAGTTCTTATCTAGATCACAAACCAAAAAGCACACAACATATTAGACATTCTCAGTTAGATCCAAAGCATTCCAGATACTTAGGTTTCTCTGTGTAACATGCACTGTCTCAAACTGAACTGCACTGAATTACCATGATATAGCTCTTTTGAAGTTATAATTTTGGAAAATAGTATAATTTACAGTGACAGTGGATCTGAGTTTGCTGGACGATGATTCATGTATAAAGAGGTTCATGTGCTTAACTTCACAATTCATGTAATATTAGGTACACCTGTAAATGTCAAGATCTGTAGGACTCTCTCTGCAAACAAAAGGTTCTGAATATGTTAAAAACTAGAACAAAACACCCAATGACATATCATCCTATAAAATTTATTTTTAGGAAAAGAATTAAATTGAGAAGAAAGAATGGAATTATTTAAACCAGAGACTTGTATGATTTTTCTCTGTGCTATTACTTATGTCTTCACAACACACTCATAATTTCAAAATGGCCAAACAGATTATCGAGTTTTCTCCAGTGTTTTGTTTCCTGAACTGGGATGTGGCCATGCCAAGTTTCAGTTTCAAGAAATTATTTTTATGTTTTTACCACTAACCAAGTTGTAAATTTCCCGGAAAGGAAAAAAAAGTTTCTGATGGAAATGTTGACACAACCTTCAGAATAGTGTTGCAAATGTGACGCTCAGCTCCAAATTGTGCTGAAATGATTTATAACATTTCCAATAACTTAAAAACTATTTTAAATCACAGCCAGGTCCTGCATAATACATGAACCTTGACGGATTCTCCAACAAATATTAGGTCACTACACATTTCAATTTCCCTCTTTATATTTAAAAGGCTGCATCTGGCAGTTAAAAGACTAAAACCTCAGTCAATGGTTATGGTGTGATAGATACATGCTGGAATATTATTTTCACCCAGTAGCTTTCTGTAAGTAGGTCATACAATTTTACAGTGCTCTGAAACATCACCAAAGAGCTTCCTTATACAGTATCTCAAGCAACTGACTCTGAAAGAAGTTTCAATAAACCTGAATGCTTTTTTTTTTATTACAGAAACTTTGTTTCCTTACTATTGTTTCCTTACTGGTCTACACGCAGTACATCATCTAGTAAAGACCTTTGTAATTTATTGTAGAAGGTAATTTTCCACCCACTCTAAAAGGAGATATTTTAAAATTTTACTTTTATATTTTCTTCTTCAGGACCAGATTTTTTTGGAAAACTTTGCAGAATGTTGCCTAACACAACCTGTCATGCACAAGATGTGGAAAAGAGGATGTTGAGGAGACCTCTGGGACAGTCATGTTTCAAGTTTGGGAAGATGGGGAATATCTGGCTATGCCTGCTTGAGTAGATGCTCAGGTAGGTAGACTACTTTTCCCTGCCTTGTGTGGCACCCTATGGGATTATCCCATGGTACTTTGTCATGCCATGCTTGGGTGAAAAGTGATGTCTGGGTGAAAAGTGGTGTTTGCTGGCCATAGGTGAGGAAACTATCACGAATAGTATTAAAACCTAGGAGTAGGACGCAATGGTTCTGATGGGTCCCTTACAACTCATCATATTCTGTGATTAGTGAAAACTTTGACATGGTGAGAGGCCTTTGGCAGCACGGCTCAAGACAGTGTGGAGAAAACCCAGCTTTAAGTCCGTACGTGTTATCACCTTGTTCTTTAAAATATATTCCTCGTAACATCTTGTTACATGTACAAACTCAATGGGAGGACAACATCTGTGATTTGTTCACGCTGCTTCCATCCCTCACACTAATTATGGTCGGCTCAAGCACAGCCCTCTCCGCCCGGCCCGGGGGAGTGTTCAAGCCCCAAAGGCTGCCTGTGGGAGTGCTTCCATCGAGCCAGTTTAAATCTCCCCATGTAGGACGGAAAGCCCAGCGCGACCCCCCGAGGGCGGCTGGGGGCCCCCGGGAGGCGCCGGTGGCCACTTCCCCGCAGCCGCCTTCCCGCCCAGGGGACGCGCCGCCCCCCAAACTTTATCGCCTTTCCCCCTTTCTGTTCTTTTTATTTCCCCCCTCTTTTTTTCTTTTCTTTTTGTTTTTTTTTTCCTTTCTTTCTTTAGGGAGAAAAGGTGGGGGAAGCTCAATTTCCCACTTGCCAACAGCAGATAAAAAAGTGGGGAGGGACCTCTTCTGTCACAGCCTATGTAGATTAACCTTTCAATTAGCTGTTATCAGGTCCTGTGTCTTAGCACCAGTCCTCGCAATCTGCGTCCGCCCGCACCGGGGAGGCTGGAGGTCTGGGGTGGGTTTCTGTTTTAATTTCTAAATTAATGATTATTGCTCGCGTGGCTCCCCTCCCCCGCCGAGAGCTGAACGCATGTGTCTGATCTGCCCGTCCACCTTTTAGTATTTTGGAGTGAGAAGAGGAGCCCCGCGGAGGAGGAGGAGGGGAGACAAGGTATTCTCTCTGTATTCATCTTCTTTTTTCCCCTCTCGCGGAGGGGCTTAGGGAAGGTAACTGGTGCAATCAATCCGCTGGCTGGGGATTCCCTCCACCCCCTCCCCGGCTCGTCTGGCTCTCCTGGCTGGGTCTCTTCAGTGTGTATGTGTTTGGGGAAGGGGGTGGGGGGAGGCTGTGTTGTTGTTGTGTTCCTGGCTCTGGTTGCAGCCAGGAGAGAGAGCGAGCGGGCGAGCGAGAGACAGAGCGGAGAGAGCGAGAGAGAGAGAGAGAGGAGCCGCGATCGCGTTTCAGGGGCAGCACATTCCGCAGGAACCGCTGCTGCAGAAACACACACGGGCAGAGAAAGGAGGTCATTGCAAGTAAAGGGGGGAACCTGCATCGGAGGTTAGATTCAGAGGAGTTTATGCGGGGGAATAATAGGGAGCATGCGATGGGGTTTGTTTTGCATTGGGTGACAGGCTGCAATTTGCCATAATAACCCCTTTTCCCTCCCCTCTCCCAGTGCAGGGGGCTTGTCACTAGGCTGGGTACTTTTTTTCCTTCAGCATTGGAGGCTGATGCACGTGTTTGCAGACACTTGCGCTGGGTAAATGCATTGCAATGCTCTGCGTTTTGCAGGGGAGGGGGAGCAGCAGCAGGAGGTGATGGCTCGGTTGGATGGGGTGGGGAGAGGGGGAATAGAGTGGCGGAGGGAAACAGGGGATGGCTGAGGTTTTTGTGTTGCATGTTCCCACCCTGTCTTTCTGAGGAGGCGATTGTTCCTTCGCAGACGGGGTGACAGAGAAGTCCCTGTGCTTCGCATGGCGAAACTTGCAGGGACCTGCATGTGGCTGCAGAGCTGGGAGTCATTGTCGTCGTCCCCGTTCCCACCCCCTCCTCCTCCCTCGGCGGTGCGGGGTGTGCGTGTGCGCGATAAGCGGCTGCCAGTGCCAGGCACCTTGGGAGGGTTATGCTGGGAGCATGCCGTTCCATCTCGCCCGCCCGGGCGAGTGCCAGGCTCTGAGGCACGCGCGTGACGCTCAATATTTAAGGCTGCTCATTAGTGTGTGTCGCGCGCCCGCCCGCCCTGCCGAGCTGGTTCGGGCGGCCGGTGCCTCGACAGCGCTCGCGCTCCCGAACAAACTTCGGGAGGGAGCGGGTGGGGCGGCGGCGGCGGGG
>VZRN01004407.1:6630885-6843783 GCA_013397935.1 Dasyornis broadbenti | reverse complement strand
AAGAGCCGGCAGCAGGGGGAGCCGCTGCGGCGCCCGGAGGAGGCTCCTCCCCCCGCGGAGGTGAGTGGTACCGGGGGGGGTCTCACCTGCCTCCCGCGGGGGACGCGCGGCCGCCGCCTCCGGCCCCGCCCGGTGCCCCGTGCTGCGGGTGTGCTCACGGCCCCGTCTTCTTGGTCTGTCCTACCCGCAGGTCGCCGTGCTCGGGGGCGCAGAGCCTGCAGTCTGGGGGTTCCTGCCTCGGGAATGGTAAATCCCAGAGCAGGGCGTGCAGGGCGCGGAGCCAGCCCCGGCTCGGCCACTGTCAAATGCAACAATGCCTTGGCCCGAGGCTCTAGGCGTTGCACATCTCCATGGCTGGGCTATACTTCAAAAACCTTAAGTAAGTTGGGGAGGGGAATAGTCCAGCCTGGCCGTGCCACGTTTTGGAAGAGATGTTCGTATTGTGTGTTCTTTGCCCGGTCCTCACCTCTCGCACTCTTTCACTGAGCATTGAAAATAACCCTCCCTGGCAAGAGTAGATGGATACCCACCCCTGCTGTTGAAAACCACTATCCCAAGAGGAAATGTTTTTCAGTGAGACCCTTTTTCCAGGTGAACTCTCGGCAGTGAATATTATCTTGCTATATACCCTGCTGTTCTCTAGTACTGCATTTTAAAGTGCTCAGAACTTCCGTGGGAGAGGATGGGAAAGGTGAATTTGGGTGATTTTGCTGGTATCATATTGTGCTGATGCAGTTTCCTCTGGTGGCGCTTGGTGCTGTCATGTTATGAAATGATTTTAAGCATATGATCTCAAAGAAGCTTGTGGGGTATCTCGGAGCACAAGCATTTCCATCAGTTCGGTTCATATGTGCCGCTCTTCTCTCCACACCCCAAGTCTTTGGTGTTTTGAAGTTGCTGTAGTGTCTACACATCTGTCTCTTCAAAGCACATAGATGTGTCATTGCCCTTTCTTGTTATTAGTGGGAACTGTATGTTGTTTAAAGAATAATACAATAGCTGGCCTCATGATCTGAGTAATTTTACGAGTGAGATGTGTGATGGGAGTCCTTACCAGGATCTGCTTTCTCCCTGTTTTTCTGTAGGTCCATATATTTTGCAATAGCAGTACAACTATATTGTCTATTTTGCATCATTAATTGAGATGGGGGTGGAATACAGAGTTGATTAGCTGCAGAATTCTAAGTAATGGCTTGGAGCAAAGAAAAATGGCAAAAACGGAACGCAATGGCAGTCTTCTCTTCTTCCTCTTTCTCTGCTGCAATCCTTACTTGACCCTGATGCTGCAGCAGAGAGCTGGCCTACTGCTGCTTCTCCTGAGTGCGTGCAGAGCAGGTAGGAGGGAGCAGAATGAGATTGTGCTTCACAGGTCACCAGCAGGTTGCACAAGTTGTTGTCATCTCCCCCAGATGCGTCATCTTCTCCTCCCTTTCTTTTTGTTTTTGTTTTTCTATAGCTGTGTTATCCTCACTTTTTAAA
The DNA here is from genome assembly GCA_013397935.1 of Dasyornis broadbenti. NCBI lineage: Eukaryota > Metazoa > Chordata > Aves > Passeriformes > Dasyornithidae > Dasyornis > Dasyornis broadbenti. The sequence goes on along the minus strand of VZRN01004407.1, from coordinate 6,842,304 downwards.
AAGTTTAACTGCATTTACATTTATGAAAGCCGAAGCAAACTTCCATTAATTTTTTTTAAAAACCGTTTAGCTTGTATGTTGTGATGTTTGCGTAGTACTTTTTAGTTTTGTTTCTGGCAAAGAGAAGCATAGCTTTTTTTGTTGCTGTTTTTCTGACTACACAGCTTGTTTTCACAATCTGGATCACTTGGAAAGAGATTCTAAGTACTAGTTCAATCTAAAAAACACCTTATTAGAGGATTATAGGATTACTGATGACACCTGAGCTTGAAGTGTTCAGTCACTGCCTTCTTTAATTATAATCAGCCATGCAATAGGTGTGTGCCTTATAAAGGGCGTATTTGCATTCAGTCTAAATCCCAAACTGGAATTTTGCAACTTCTTTGTATTTAGCTGATAATTTATGACCTAGGTAAAGGGACAAGCCTTGACTAGAGATGGCTCTTCATGTTTTAGAGGTAATGTGTTGTACTTCACCCTCTGAATGCTTCTGTTCTGCAGCTCTTCAGAGATAGACTTGTTAACAGACTTGGTCAGTAATATAGTGCCTTCAGACTTTGTCAAATGATTTTATTTTCAAAATAAGATACCAGAGAGTGCGGAAGCTGAAATACAACAAACTACATTGAAAGAACTTTGTGTCTGTTGCCATAAAACTTGGAAGTTGTCCTGTGCATTTAAACAGTATGGAAAATCTAATTTGTAATTGAATGAGTGCTGCTGAGGCTTGATTAAAAGTTAGTTAATTACAAGGGGAAGAAGATTAATAAATAGACGTGAGTGCCTGATACTAATTTATAATCACTTCTTTGAAATGGTATTTCCTCAAAACCTGTTTGGATAATCATTACACTTTTTATATTAAATGATGTATGACCACCTTTTTGTGCTTTTGGTAAAATTGCATTCTAACTTAATAACCTGAATGTTACTTTGTACTTCTGAGTGTCCTTTTATGTTGAATCTTGAAAGCTTGTTTCTAAAACACTTTGTTTTGTCTCTGTCTAGTCACTTTGCATGTAAATGTGTGTATTTTTGTACTGCCAATCTTGGATCAATCTGTCTTGATTTCTGAAAGATCTCCTGAATTTATAGCTCCAGGATCACTCACCCGAATTGTTTTGCTGGGAAAGATGCTTGTTAGTAATAAGTTATTGTGACTCTTACATATGGTAGACCTTGTCATATTGGTCATGGAGGTCAGGGTGCTGCACTTCAAGTTCAGCTGCACGCCAAGTGCCAGAGTAAGAGAGGGTCTAGGTTGTGGCAAAATGATTAAAAACTTGGATTGGATGCACTTTGCATGGTTCCTTAAGGCAGAATGAACTTAGATGCTGTTGGAAAGTGTGTATTTAAGGTGTCTTGATTTTTCCTCCTGAAATATTCTGTCCTGTGTGTTGGAAACTCTGTTGCTGCTGATACACTCTACTGGTGTTGATTTAGTAGGTGCTAGCACGCAGGAGGTTGTATTACACGTAGGTAGTTTTAAGTAAATAAGTAAAAATGTAGTTCTGAATGGATATGGCTGTGAAATTCCTGTACCAAGCAGTAGACTTTATATGAAGATACAGGTTTATGTTAACCTTTTGCCACAGTCACTGGCCAATAAAAATTCCTGTAACCCACATGTTATAGCATTTATACTGAAATGTTCATCGGTGTCCAGGAGCCTGGAACAGACCCTGTACTGTGTGTTCTGGAATTTAATGGAAGTGATGTGGTTGCTTGTATGAAATTTAATACAACAGTACTGCAGTAGATATAAAACTGAGACAAGTACATCTGACTCAGCAAATGCAGTGTTCAGTATTTAATTAAGTCGTGACTATCTTAATGAAGACTTACAGTGGAACAGCCTAAGTAAATAACTTTCAAAGTAGCTTTCTAGGAATATGGGGCATTATATGTAGGTGCAGAGAACTTCCAAATCTATAGGAGGAAAAGTGTATGAATTATGAGTGAGCCTCCACTCTATATGGAATTCTGCTTTGTTGCGTTTTTGTAGTGTCAGATTTGTGAGAGAATTTATAGCATTTATAATATCACGGAAACTCTTTTCTCTCCTATATTTGTCTGCATTTTGTAGCTACAGTGTTATTTTGGAATTACCTGAAAACAGTGAATATAAACAATTCTGTTAGAGGAAGAATATCTTTTGCTAGCTGGAGTAAATTAAAATGTCTGTTTACAGAACAGGTTACTGTTTGATTACAGATACTTGAAATACACAGAACTGTTATCAAATCTAACTTGCATGAGTAGGGTCTAGAAGCAAGAAACAGCATCCAATCCCTCTAGATCTCTAGGGTTCAGTATGTGAGCTAGTTCAGCATCCAGGCCCTGCATTTGCATCAGCAATGTCTTTTTCAGTCTGGCAGTCAGTTGAATTTTCGTATTTATAAATCTGAAAATGTTTAAGCTTCAATCAGATTCAAGGAGGACAGATTCATAAAATGAATTGATTAATTTTGACTGTTTGGGTATAGAAGAATTTTATACTCACCAGTAACCAGCTGCTCTTTTGATACTAATCCAGTTGTGTAGGTATAATAATGTGTGAAACATGAGCTGGAATTTATATTTAAAGACAAATTTGAGGGAGTAGAAGAAGAAGGTATAGAACCAAAAGTGGGGGTTATTATACCCTTTGTCTTCGTAGCTGCAGAGGAATCTTTTTAACAAGTTGAAAATAATTTAGATTACTGTATCAGTTCAGGAGTTTTTTACTAGTTATAATTCACTCAAGTTTTTGAACATGTTTTAAATGCAGGATGGCTAGAATAAATGAATAACGATGAGGTCCAGGACTTGTGTAATCATACATGAGTTTATTTGTAGGCTGCTTGCCATAGCTTTATAAATGTAGTTGCATATTAACTGATTTTATTTTTTTGCTGTGAAACTGGTGAATCTTCTACTTTACAAGATAACTGATATATTGAGAATTAAAATTTCTCTATTTTTTGTTTTCCTTTGATTTGAACTAATTATACAATTCTGTTATTGCCTTCAGAAGTTTTCACTCACACTGTGCAGCAGGAAAAACCTAATACTTCAAATATATTTGTTTATTCATTATGCAACTTCTGTCTTAGTTTAATTTGTGAGACTTTTAATTTTTTTTCCATATATTTTCCCAGAATGAATAAACTCCTCATCAGGATGTTCTTTCAGGTTTCTTAAATAAGTTTTTGTAGCCATTGAATTTTCTGTTGGAGCGATGTATTCCATAATAAGCAAATAAACTTTTTTGTTAAACTGTGAGTCACTAAAACATTTTTCTGTGTGACCTCTTTATATGTCTTTGTGCTGACAACCTTTTTATGTGTAAATGCCTCCTGTTACTTTGTTTTCATTTCTGTTCCGAAGAGTTTGTATCAAAAATGCTTCTGTGCTGCACACGTTAAAATGAGAAGTGCCTTTGTGATGCCTTTTGGTTTTGTAGGGTACCTAAATATTAATGAAGGATATAATACTTGTAATTTGGTTCTGATCTTTTGGTTTCAGTTTTTCTGAGTTGTATATCAATATGGCAGGACATTAGAGACAGGATACTGTAAGAAATGGCAGTGTTAATAATTTATCTTTCATTGGTTGAGGTTTGGTTTTCTGTTTGTTTGGGTTTTCTAGTGCATGTATAATCCATGCAGAAATGATTTGTAGGCAGTTTGTTTTAAAGAGTGTTTTCAGATCCCTGACTGAATGGAAATTGTCCAACAGGTCAGTAGTAGGTTAAGTGTTGGGATGATGGAATTTAAGAAAAGTAAATCCGCTGACTGTTATGAGATGCCGAAGGATTTTATGATGACGTGTTTGATGTGGGGTGGGAATTGTCAAATGTTTCATCACAAAGATTTTTCAATACTGCAGCATCTGTAGTATGAATGCATGTCTGCGTTTTTTTCTTTGTAATACTTAAGCATTAACTGTATTCTCTCCCTGCTTCTTGTTTTTTCTTTTTAAAGGTTGCAACAAACTTTCTTTTAAGGACGTACCAGTGTCATCACAGATGAATCCTTTCCACGTTTCTGTAATAGTAAAGTGATTGGAAGGTTTCAGTCAGCAGGTATTTCTCTGCCTTTTCTGACTCCTCAGGGTGGATATTTTTGACATGTGTCCAAGCAGTGTGTGGAATCCTTTCATTTGTGTTTGAGGTGTGAACAACCTCTGAAAGATCTGCTAAAAAGATAAGGAGGAACCTCTATGGGTAACTCTTGGCTGGAAATAATTACTGGTCAACCATGGTAAAACTTGCCAACCCACTTTATACGGAGTGGATTCTGGAAGCTATACAAAAAGTTAAAAAGCAAAAGCAAAGGCCTTCTGAAGAGAGAATATGTCATGCTGTTTGTGCTTCCCATGGATTAGATAAGAAGACTGTTTCAGAACAGTTGGAACTTAGTGTTCAAGATGGTTCTATTCTTAAAGTTACTAATAAAGGTCTTGCATCCTACAAGGACCCAGATAATCCTGGACGGTTTTCATGTGTTAAACCTGGCACTATTCCTAAATCTGTTAAGGGATCTAGAGGAGCTTGTAATGAGCTTCGTAATGTGGATTGGAATAAACTCTTGAGAAGAGCAATTGAAGGGCTTCAAGAACCTAATGGCTCCTCCCTGAAAAACATAGAGAAGTATTTGAGAAGTCAAAATGACCTAGCAAGTATTTTCAACAATCCTGCCTTTCAGCAGAGGTTGCGACTGGGGGCAAAACGTGCAGTGAACAATGGGAGGTTACTGAAGGATGGTCCTCAGTACAGAGTGAATTATGGCAGTTTGGAAAGCAAAGGAGCACCAAAATACTCCAGCACCTTCCCAGCTTCCCTTCCACCTGTCAGCCTGTTACCCCATGAAAAAGACCAGGTAAGTCTGAAAAATGAGAGCTAATATACTAATGAAAAACTCTTCTTGTTATCCTTTGTTTATTTACCTAATGCAAAAGTAATGATTCTTCTCGTACTTTATTTACCCATTTAAATGTATATGAGTGGTGATGCATGTCCGAGATCCATGCAGAATCAGTTCTGGTAAATGAATTTTACTTGGTTCCCTATGTCCTGCTGTTCTGCTTTGGATAGTTTGCTTTGTGGAATTTCAGTAGATGAACAGAGCAGCAGGGAAGAGTACAGCTGTATGCTCTGTTGTAGGTGTGAGATTGTTCTGTCTTGCCTGACAGACTGGTGTAGCTGAAATCTGCAGTGTGATTTGATTGTGGCCTTTTGCCTTCATTTTCTGCCTGGATATACTGATTTTCTTGTGGTTTGAACACCACCTGAAGTACCACTGGTAGGACTCATGATGTTTAAGACTGTTAGAATTATTTTTAATGGTATTTGCACGTAGATAGTTAGCTTTTAAATTACAGTTAATAGAAACTGGAATTAAGGTAAATATTCTAGGAACAAAAGTGAAGGTTTTAGTGACAATTTGAGCTAAGCAGGATCCTTCTCTTGTTTCACTTTTGTTGAACTCCCTACATGAGTTTATTTTTGCTAAAACTTGAGTCTTGTTTTGAATTTAGTTGTACACAGGGTTTCAGCCTTGAGGGAGAAAGGGCTATCAGTTAGTTTTTTTTGTTTATGAAAGGATAGTGTCAAAGGCATGTCTGCAGGCATTCTTTGATCATTTCCCTTTTATTATGGTGAAGTGTGTTTGGAATTTTGAGTGTACTTGGGGGAAAGAAAGCTACCTGTTTTAGTTGAATTGACTTAAAATATTTGTAATTTGATGTTATGAGGTTTTTTGTTTGTTATCTTTTTTTTTGTTTTTGCTTTCCTCTTCTGGCTGGTCAAGTTTGATGACAGCTGTTTTAGACATGCGATAGTCCAGACAGCTTTGCTATTGTAGAGGTGCCACCACTGTCTCCTAGAAGCTGTGTGATGATTTTCACTTGTCTTTTTCCTTTGATTGTAAGATGCTGGAGGGTGCAGAGTAGAAAGTGCTTTAGAATTATTTAGTAAGGTCATCAGGAACAGTTGTTTGGGGAACTGTCAGAGGTGAGTAGTTGTAGCTTTATTTTTGTGAGCTTGTCTAAATGTATGTTAAATATGATTACATTTATATATGGATATCTATTTCTGTCAAATTGGACTTCTCGGGTATTTGAGTGATGCATGGAGCTTCGTGCTCTATAATCAGAATGGAAATTCAGAAGTGCTGCATACTGTGCAATTACTGCTGTAGCCATACACTAAACATTTAATTACTTGTAGTGATAAAGCTGTCTGTTTAAGTACTTTGAGTTTCTGTTGTAATTCTGATACTGTAATGACATGAAAAATTTGAGGGCTGGAGTACTGAGCAACCCAAGTAACATGAGTTTTGTAAAAACAAAAATCTCCCTTGCTAGGCTGCCCACTGAGACTGGCACCCATTTTGCAAGGAATGTTAGTTGGGTCATGGTGCTGAAAAAGCCATTACTGCCGTAGTAAAATACTGGTATAAGGCTAAATCTGTCTTCTAGAAGTTAGCCAAACAAATCTGTTCTCTAGCAAGTGCTTTGGCAAGAAATAAGCTTTCATTTGGGTGCCTCAAAATTAGCAGTGTGACTTGCATGTTTAAAACTGGCATACGGTTTTTCCTGACAAAAACAGTTTTGATGTAAGGTTGGTGAATCAGTGGTTCCATGTTAGTGTAGTGCATCACTTAGTTGTGCTAGCTGTGACCCAGCCTACTGAGCAAATATATAGAGACTTGTTTTAAATACAGGATTTTTACTGTTCTCCACTGTGTGGCTTTAAATACTTGAGGGACAGTTCTGAAAGTAAGTGTACACAAGTTCCTGTTATTGGGATGTGACTGCATCTTCATTTGAAATTGATGTTAATTCGTGTATAAGCAGAATGACATTGCAAGAAAACTGTTAGGCTATTTTTATTGGAAGCATTTAAGTGACAGTATGGGGCATGTCAAGATTATTTATTGAAATTAATACAATAAATGTATCCAACTGGCATCTCTTGGGAATGGCTAGTGTTTGACAAGACTGGTGTATTTTAAAGTTTCTTTGGCTCTTTCTATAGTTAGCATAAGTAAGAGATGGTTTTTGTTGAGGTGGCTAATTTCTGTATGTTTGGGGTTTTTTTGTTTTCAAATTCTAGAGGTGAAATTCTAATGTCTTCTGTTGACTTTTCTGGAGGAGAACAAATGGAGGGATGCGCAGAAAACTGTTTTGATGACTGTGGAAGTTTGAGTAATTTTGATTATTTTTCCTTAATGCATAATTAACGTCTCGTCAGGATGCGACATTATTAGAAGTGCATTAGAGCTCTCTCTCTGGCAGTCTGAACATTCACACTCATAGTATCAAATGCAGACTCTGAACCTTTCTTCCTGAGTGAGTGAAAGGTGAGAAGAGTCTCAGAAGAGTCATAGTATGGCCTGTGTGGGACAAGGTGGTTTTGTTGTGTGTGGCTTGTTGTTGGTTTGTTTGGGTTGTTTGGTTTTGGGATTTCTGTTTTTGTTTGCTTGCTTCAATCACCCACCTAAAGCATCTGAGTATGTAATGCATTGAGAAAATAAATACTATTGAAATGCAGTGTCACTGAACTTAGTTTTGCCAACCTGGAGCCTTGACTGTGTGACAGGAGTGTTGAGTGGTTTGCATTCTATGAAATGCTTGGAACAGGGAGCTGGAAGTGCTAAACATTTGTCTTAGTGGTGATGATACAGAGCCACTTTTCTCGTTTCTATTAACTGGGTGATCCAATTAAACTAGGCAGTGTTCGCTTGTTTCATTAGATTTAGAAAGAGTTGCAGTTAGTTGCAGCAATATAGCTGCTGTGTTTCCTCCTGTTATCCGTAGGCCTGGAAGAAAGGATTTGTATAAAAATGGTGTTTCAAGTGTTATCCTGACTTCTGGATTTGGGCAAAATTGTATCAACTCATGAGTTAAAGCAAGAGAAAGCATGCAGTACAACTGTTTAAATCTTCCCTTACTCGATTCCTTTCCATTCCCTAGTGTGTATGGAGGGTTACTTTTCCATCTCTGAATGAAAAGGTACAAGGTTCATGGAAAGACAGGTTCTGTTGGAAGGTCAGTAGCTTTTGGCAGCTATATGGTGTCTAGGTGGTACATTGTGAGTGTCATGAGTAGTATATATTATATAAAGGACTCTTCACCTATCTTAAGTATTCTGGTGGTTACATTGAGGTAAATGCTCACTTGATGTGTCTGGACAGATAACTTGAATCAAAGCACTTCAAAAGATGCCTGTTTTAGTGTTAACTGGGTATGTGAAGGACAGCATCCAGCCAGAGGTGGAGCTGCTTTAAGAGGGAAGGAAAACTGAAAACAGTGGTATCCTTCAGGATGAAGACTTGCAGTGTCTTTTGTGTCCTGAAAAAAAACCCAGAAAAAATCTTCCTCAAATAAAGAAACAAAAACCCCAAAAAACACACACAAGAAAGCAGAAAAATAATTCGTTTTCTTGTGCAGCAGTTTGATCTCGTGCACTTCACCATGTTGCAGTGCATAGTTAAACAATTTAACTGCTCTTATGTACTCTTCCTTATGTTCAGAGTATCTTGCATAGATACCCTCCCCTTTGCTTCATACCTTTTCTCACCAAGCCTTTTCTGAAAAGGGCTGTATGAATATGTTAAGCAGAAAATGCAGTGTAAAAACTGGTTACATAGTAGGGAAGGGTGTGAAGAGAGAAGAAAACTGAGTGATACTTAGCTTTTCAGTAAGTCTTTGAACATTAAAATACACTTCTGGAAGTGCAGCAAAGTGGTATTTAAAACTTATGGTTAGTTTTAAGAAGGGTGTTTGTCTTTAATGGTGTCAGTAACACAATGGTGATATTGCTGATGTTTTCTGAGTGTGGGCTGTATTGTCCCTTTTTTCCTTGTCACTTGGACAAGCACTAGGAAGGTTCTGCAGTTTGGGAGCTGCATGAAACCTAATAAGTCTTGGGAGTTAGCCATCTCCTGAGCACAAATGCTATGTGACTATAAACTTAAAGAAACAGGTATTTGTAGGCTGTAGGCAGCTCTTTATTTGCTTATTTTTAGACATAATTTGAAAGGAAAAATCCAGCTTTTAAAGGTAAAGAGGGAGTGGCTGACCATTGTAACATTTTCAGAGGGCTGTGGGAATGCATAGTGTATCTCCTCAGTAGTTACATCTTTGCTATGTTCAGAATAATTAGTACTTAAACTTTAAATATGTAGTTCAAATGTAGGTGGCTAGATCTTGGTTCTTCTGAACGCTCTCTTGAACAGCTCAGCACCTGTGATTTTCATCTAATTCTTGGCATGAAAAGTTGTATTAATCCCTCTTTCAGTTTGTCTTTCTAAGCTGACTTTCATGCAAAACCAAACTTGTTTTATTAATTTTTCGTACCCTGAACTCCTATCTAATTTTGTTTTCACTGGCCTGCGTACATTTAGCTTTTCAAAGTGTAACTTGGCATGGGTTGAATTTCAGTTTTCTGGTATGTAGCTTGTGCCAGTGCAGACACTGGGTGTTCCTCCTTCTGTCTTTCAGGCAAAGGGCCAATCTATAGCGAATTGCTTTTTTGGTATCCAGGCTCCTCCTTGCTCAGTTTTTCAACTTCCTGCCTTCCTGTGGGTAGGCAGCAAGACAGCGTTGGTTGAGATGTCTTGTTGCCTCTGTTCTCTAGACTTTCCACTGTGCAGAAATAGAAAAGGGAGGCAGAAAGGAACAGACAATGTATCTTGCAGATTTACCATGAGGGAATATTCACAATGCCAAACTTTGGGAGCTGGCTTTATGTGGTGTCTGTGCTTCTGAGGGTGAGTCTGAGCACCAAAATACAGTGATGGGGAAGTTTCTAGAGTGTCTGCAGTGCTACAGTTGAAGAGACTGTATACAGGGAAATTTAAAAGAAATCTAGATTTGAACTTTGTTAGTCCATAAAATACTGTTGTCTTCAGATGCAACCTTTGTTTCTCTCCTCATAACATCTTCATGGTGACAAAATACTGAGGAATGTTGGCATTATGTGACAAACACTAAGTTTCATGGTTGTGCTTCTCATTATCTCAATTCACCTTTATTTTTTGGAAGGGTGGCCTTAACTGTGTGTAGATCTTGTCCTAGAAGTTCTGGGATGATTGCTAGGTGCTGCTGCTCTTGTGTTTTGGTTTTGATCTTTTTGGTGGGTTTTATCATTGTTGTTTTTGTTTTATTTTTGTGGGTTTTGTTTTGTGTGTGTATGGTGTATGGCGGGTTTTGTTGTTTCTGTGTTTTCTTGTTTTGTTTTTTTTTGTCTCTGTAGCTTCTGAAATGCTAATAGTACCAACTCTGTGCATAAGCCAAGGGAACACTTAGAAATGGATCCTATTAACACCTGAGATACTGGAGCTTACCAGAAATTGAAGTGGAAAAGTCTTGTCATCCTATATTGTGGAGAAGCAGCTCTTACCACTGTATAGATGGATATATCTGGCTTTGGGAGCTTTTTGGTTTTTTGTGTTTTATGATTTAGCTCATTTGGACCAACCCAAGAAGCATTCTTGTACAAGTTTTCTTGAATTGTATGGTGGGAAGTAAGTTAAATACTGTGATTTTCTGAGTTAGATTGGTCTATTCCTTCATAAGGCAGGTTAGAGGTTAGTTTTCAATTTCTGATGTGAGTTACTTTCTGCAAACAGGGTCTTATTTGCAGTAGAGCCATGAAGGAAGACCCTATTCATCCTTTTTTTCCCCCCAAGCTGGATATTCTGAATATAGTTCTGCATGATGTGCATGTGGTTCTTGTTTACTGCAAGGAGTGATTCCAAACCTTATACAGCAGGCTGTTTAATCCTAAGACTTGCTAAAATTTGATTCTTCTGGTTGTTTCCCTTCAAAATTAATTGGTGTGATGTTCTGCAGTGAGTCCTGTATTGAAACTGACAGCAGAGTTAAAGAAATCCTGTGTAGTTCCAGCAGTTCTATTGGTATTTATTCATCTATGCTATTTTCTCTGAACTCCTCTGTCTTAACTGGGAATGACATTTGATTCCTAAACTACGGTTAGAGGTTTTACTCTCTGCATTTTTCCTCCCAGACTAATTTTTCTTCAACTAGTCAATGTGTGGATATCTCCTTTGTCAAGATTCCTTCTAAAACACAAATACCAGAAGGCTGCCTTAGATATAAGGAGAACTACCTAGCGTATTTTCTTGGTGCTGTTTTCTTACCTGTTTAAAGTGTCTTTACTCTTTAGTGTTCAATAACAGTGATGGTCTTGACTCTTGGGTATTTTTTCTGTGTCAGTTGAAATGTGATAGCAATTCCATGTTGTTTCTTATTGTCACAGGAACTTTACTGTAAAATGTGATGAAAAATCTTGATAACTTGCAGTTGAAGTTGTCTGCCATTTTTGACTTTTTTTTTTGTCAAGAAAGATCTCAGGTATAGATTAATTGCTAATTAACTACAATTTTCCAGTTTGCTAGTTGGAAATGGGAAAAGACTCTCACTTTTGAAAAAATTTCTAGTTAACATTAAGAAAAGACTCAACTGGTATAAAAGTCTTCTTTACAACTTTGAATCCCATTTATGGTCCTGTTAGCAACTTGCCTCTCTGTATTCAGAACTATATTTGCTGTAATTTGAGGGCTGGTTTCAAGCCAACACTTCAGGATTTTGTGGAACCAAATGGATAGAGTGCTGTTGTGTACTGGAACAACAGCATTAGGACTCAGATGCTGTAGAATTTTTGAGCATGATGGCACATCAGATCAGGCATCACTTAGCTGACAGATCCACTGCTGTCCTTTGTGATTACCTGAGAAGCAGCAAATCAACTTTGCTTAGAAGTGTGATTTCCTTCGAAATCCTTGCAAAATTACTTGTGTTTGTTGTTTTTCCCAGTCTGCTTATATCCCTCATTGAGGAAAATTATTACTGGTGTCACATAGATTTTTCTGTGGTTTTTTTTTTTTTCTTCGCCAGGTTCTTCGTGAAGAGCTTAAAGTTTTGAATTTGCAGGCACAGACAGCCTTCTTGAAATGAATGGGTGTGACCTATTTCAGGCATGCCTGTGCAGGCAACTCCAGGGCTGCTGCACTTAGTTCTAGATTTGTGTGGCTTATTGTGACTTCAGGTTGTGCTGTAGATAAGATGTTACATAAGGAAAAAATCCCTTGTGGTGAGGGAAACTGCAGGCTTGTAAATTGTCTTCTCTTGTGTCTTGTCACTGCAGTACTAGCTACATGTGTGCACGAATTTCTGCTGTCAAGTTTTTTGGGTCTAGAGGGGTAGAGTTCCATTTCTCTCCCCTCATGGTTGTGGTGGTACAATCCAGCAGTTACCAATTAATGCAGTCCTAGGTGGCGTAGGCTTGAGACTTCTAGTTTTAATTACAAGCAGGACTCTAGCACAGGAAAAAAGCTGTGTATGATCTCAGCAGAGGTGTCTGGTAGGCATGGCTGATGTTTCCTCATGTAGGAATAGAAACAGAGCTAGCTTAAGCTGTGGTGAGTTTGCCACATGTTTTCCACATGCTCTCCAGGAGTTAATTTCATCACTGGTGGTATTTTGAAGTTGGCTTCAATTTCACGTCTGTTTTTTCCAAAATGGTGCAGATGAGTGACTGTAGTTTTAAGAACTAATTTTTATGTAATGTCCATGTATCCATGGCAACACTAACTAGCCGTGTTTGCCTTTGGCTCAATAAAAGACAAATGTCAGTGGCACCTATGTTTCAGACATAGAGTACAGGCAGTTCTTAACTAATGAATAAGAAAAATCATAGAATTATTTAGGGTGGAAAGACCTTAAAGATCAGTGAGTCCAACAGTTAACCTAGCACTGCCATGCTCACCATTAAACTGTCTTCCCAAGGGCTGCATCTGCATGTTTTGTGACTGCTTCCAGGGATAGCGATTTGAGCACTTCCCTGGACAGCAGGAAGTATTTACAAGTTATAGGTGAAAGGAGTACAGTCAAGATAAAATTGCCGTAGATGTGTGGGGCTGTTGTGTCCATGCTCCTCTTTCAGCACTATGTATTGGGTGATTGTAGTGAAGATGGAGACTGCTGTTTTTCAGATGGCAGAATAATGAGAGGTAACTGGCACAAGTTGCATCAAGGGAAATTGCAGATAGGTGGAGAAAATCCTTTAAAGTGAGGGTAGAGAGGCATGCAACAGGGACTCAGAGTGACTATGGAATCTCCATCCTCAGGGGTGATCAGAGCTGAACTAGGCAAGGTCCTGAGCAACTTGATTGGTAAAAATGTGAGTAATACCTAACTTGCAAGTAGTGTGGAATTCTTTAAAATACTTAGCATTAGTGGATAATGAGCAGCAGTTAGCAAAGACATTATACAAAAATATAGTTAAATATGGGTGATGAAAAAGTCAGTGTTTGAGCCTGAAAAGATTCTTAAGACCAAAGTAAGCTCTGTTATCATCACTGAACTTAATAGTGGCTAGTTAACAAGTTTTATGCTTATGAAGGCTGCTGTATCCCTCCCTTCTCTTCCAAATTTGAAGATATTCAGCTTTCATTTCCTACTTTGATTTTTCTCTTTTGACCTCTGAGTGCTAGTATGCCTTCTGTAGGAGTCAGTTTAACAAGAATCTGCTAATGGTAGAGGAAGATGACAGTGCATCAATTTATAAATAGAAACATGGAGGTTAATGTAATAAACAATAGGGTTATACATAAACATGGTATTTTCTGATCTGAGTATTTTTGCTCTACCTTGAACTGTCCAACTCTCTTCCCTTTCCTCTTTATCAGGCTGTAAAAACTGAATGTCACAAAAAACTTTATGCTGTTTTGCAAGTATTAATCCTCTTTAATATTGAAAAATTGCATAATAAAACCAATGTATTTATTTTGATATGTTCGGCATACATTCTGCTGATCTAGCAGGCGTTCAGATGTTACAGATGTTTTCTGAAGGTCTGAAATTCATAGATAAATCAGTCAAGAAATGACTTGAGAAGCACATGCCGGGTGGGTTTTGAAGGTAGCAGCACGTGCTAAGTGCCTGTAGGATGGTTTATTACTGTGCTTGTCCATGTGTATTTTAGCTACATGCAAAAGTGCTGGAGCTCACACTCTCTTAGAAGCCAGGGACTTTTTCTGTGCCTTATTCAAAGAATTTCTCTTGTTGGGTCACTGGACGTGCTGATCTGCTATACACTTAAGGAAGGAAATTACTTGTGTTCAATAAGTTCTGGGTTTTGCCATTTGGAGTTCGTGATGATGGGCAGTTGTTTTTGCATTATAAATTTATGCACTGTATTTAAAAGCTAGTGAGTAGCTGCTCATCTTGCAGGCATGTTTTGAGTCTCTCAATAGAGAGTTGCAGAAGTGTTTTCTGATCTGAACATGAGATGGATAGTAGGAATCTTTTGTTTGGATTAGTAAACCACTGGAGGAATCTTCCTCTGTGTTCCCAACTTCCTATACTGCTCTGAATTCAAGATCATACCTCAATTCTGCCTGTAAATTTAAGGAAATAAATGTGGCTTCTATTCAGCTGAGGATTGACAGATTTTGTTTTATGTCTCTTGGAAAATGCCAGTGATGGAAGAAAGCAAAACTGCCCATTATCTGCTAACGCGAACCAGAATCTGAATGGTTTATATTGTTTCTTTCTTAATATTATATTTGGCTGTATTTTGAAGAAAACTCTGCATGACTTGGGTTCTAGAGAAGGGCTTCTAATATAGCTGAGAACAAGCTTTTTGCATTTCCTGGTCTCCTTCTGGTGGTAAAATTTTAATTTGCTTGATATTTTGCTAATGCAAATGAGTTTTGCTAAAACAAATGAATTTCTAATTTTATCAGAGGTTTTATATGGAATTTACTTGTCAAGATTAATGCCTTAAAATTTTTTATTTGCTCCTGTGTAGCACAGAAGGGAATAATAAAATAGTTTTAGTAGCTAAGTGGTATTAACGATGAATCTCTTATTTTGCTTTCCCTGTCAAAAATATTTCTTAGGTTTTAGTGGATTTGTATCTTAGCTTTCAGTTTCTGACAGCAACCTTAATAGCAAATTCCTTCCTTTCCCCTCAACAAGTGCATTTTTTACTTCACTGTTACTGATATTGTGAGACCAGCAGCTTTAAATGAGGTTAGCTTGTCTTTTATGTGCACAGCTATAATGGCTCCCATTGTTACTGCTGTTCTAGGGCATGACAACTTGACTTTTTTTATTTAAAGTATGTATTTAATAAATTTTACCAATTAGAGTAGACATCTGTTTGGATATCAGTAGCAATCAAAATCACTTATGAAGAAATTGTTGGCTCGTGATGCATCTAAAATATTTCTGAAGTTCAGCTTCTTTTAGCTGTTGCTAAGAGATAAATTTTCATTGACATGAGTGATGTGAGGACATGTCAGCGTGTTACCAGTTGTTTTATAGGCAGTCAGCTCTGCCGCCTTGCAGATGGTTGGAAAACTCTTGGTAGAGGGTAAATGTGTGCTGATTATCTCATTGAATTAAGGTAACCTTTTGTTGTTCATTGAATTCTGCAGACCAGGCACTGAGCAGCTGCTCTGCTGTTGAATTCTGGATTTAGTGAACACAAAGATTATGCTAAAGGGTGTTTAGTCCTGTTCCAGGTACTGAGCATTGGACTACTGCAAGAATTTCTTACTTAGTACTACCTTTCAAGTGTTGGTGTCTCCTGGATTGATAACTGTCTTCAACATTTTAACTAAACTGAGGTTTTCAACTTTGTTGTCACCACATGCTTATTGATCTTTTCAAACTTTGAAAGCTCCGCCTTTCTTCAAATGGTGCCAAGGGGAGTAACTCTTGTTTCTGCCTGATTAGACTTGCCTCAGAAGTAGTTTAGGCAGTCTGGTGATTATCAAGTTCATAAACACACTTCTTTTGGATTACACTTATGAGTGTGTGCCTAATCTATGGGAGTATATTTAAAGGTCATAGTTCACTGTCATGTTAAAGCTTCCATGTTAACTTGTTTCCCCATCCTTTAGAAAACAAATTAGTAGGCAGAATTTTATTAAAGACTGCTTTCAAGATTTGAAGCATTTAGTTTCTAGAATGATTTTGGGAAGGAATTGGAACATTCCCCAGATAAAGCTTAAAGTACTTGGGTTGCAAAATTTCTGGATTGTTAGTGTTTACAGAGTTTTTTTAAAAATTTAAGTTCTTCAGATCAGTATACCTTCATCGAAGAAAATTCTGTTTTGTATGGATGTGAAAGTGAGTTGTTCTGAGAATATTTAAATTGCTTCAGAAATACAGTTTGTAAAATATAAATTGAGTAAGGTATTATTCTATCAGCTATGTATAAAGGGGTCTACTGCATACCTTGCTGTATAGAAGGGGGTAATAGACACTTCTTCATATATACCCTGTGTTTAAGGGTTGATGTCTAGTGCATGTTATAGAAAAATGCTTTTTAGATCCAGTTTAGGTTCATCTTCCCTGCCCTCATTAAGTGTAACTTTGACTTCATTCCTCAAAGTTTGGGGGTTAATTTTTTTTTATTAAGTATATAAGGTCTGAAAGGGTTCTTACATTTCCTCTCAACCCACATCAAACACTGATTAGACTTCTGCTGGTAAACAATTATCCATCTTCCATGCAGTTTCAAGAAGTTGTTGGGCTCATTTCTGTTGTAACTATTTCATTCAAAACATTGAAATTCTATTTTAATGCTAGGATTATAATGAAAGAGCTAATTAAAAATTAGTATTTGGGGTATAGAATTTAGAAACAAATTGATGTTGAATGAAGTTTATTTGTTACAGAAAGCTATAACATGATGGGATATGATATTTTCAAGCCCAGGAGCTCAAGTGCTTTTTCTGCTGTAGAAATACCACAGTCAAATGATAGAGCTTGGAAATTATGAAACAAGGAAACCACTTCATATTTGTTTCATTATCCCCAATATATCTTTGCCCTAATAAGCAAATTAGTTTCCAATTCTGAATACAGTGCTAAAACACTTAGTGAAATACATTCCATCATAAATGTTTGAAATAGTTTCTCAGACTGTAGACATTGCTCTTCTCTTATACCTAGTAGGTTTTTTAAATTGATTTTTTTCCTTGCCTTTTAGTTTACTGAAATGCTGACATCCGACTCCAGTACATTTCCAATAATTCCCCTCTACTTCTGTTTAATATCAAACAGGTTTCTTTTGTGACCTGCTTTGTATTTTGAAAATTAATTATATAAAAATCTGAGGTACTGTCATAGAGAAGTAAAGAATGGACTGCTTAGAATCTGTAAGATTGCCTCAGTGTTATGACTAGCTATTGCATAATAGTAGATATGAAAATTAAGTCTTTAATCTCTCAGCAAGCTTCCCTAGAATATATTGTGTGACTAGGGTAAACTGATACTAATTCTTTCTTCAGGCAAAGCAGACCAAAATATTGTAGCTCCTGCAATGGTATCTTTCAGTTTTGAGGGACTGTGGCCTCATTGGAGATAAGCACGATGATAAGGCAGGCTGCATGATGACTTCAGAAGTACAGCTTCCAGTATCAGAGCTGAAAATGACATCTTCTGACACAGCCTGCTGTGGGTTACAGCACTGCTGTTGCTGCTGTTTAATCTAGCCCAAAATGGCACAGATAAGCCTTGTGCATACTTGTGAAAACTTGGAAAGTTACTCAGTTACGTGATCTAGCCATCCCCTTCACCTCTCATCTTTTTAAGTCCTGTAATAAAGGGTGCTTGGTTTTGGATAGCTTTGCAATAAAATACTGCAAAATGCTACAGCTGGAGAAAAAAACCCCTTGACTTTGCAACATCAAATTTAGGCAGTTTTCTTGGAAGGAGTTTCAGTGGAAGGAGGTATTAACAGGGAATATTGTATATTACCATATATCACTCTTCATTGAAAATGAGCTGTTAGACTATAAAGCCAGTAAGGGAGCAATTAAATTCTTAATTGGGGCTGATATTAGCAGAGGTACAATGACAACTGTTTTGATACAAACAAAACAGAAACAGGGAAGCATGACTTAGAATTGCCTCTCGAACTAAGACGGCAGCTCTTGCTGGTTAAGAGCTCTGTGAAGGTACATTTGTTCTCCTATAGTCTGTTGATATGCTGTCTTTTATTTATCAGTTTTCCTAAGGGTTTTTAAAGTAGTGCTACAAGAAAGCAATGTTTATATTTTATTTGCAGTTTTAACTCATTTGTATTCACAAACCCGTAAATAATTAGTCTACAAATTTTTTTTTTCTTAGTAGAGCTGTTAAATTCTGTCACAGCTCTATTTGATACAGCTCATGCTATCAGCACTTATTCCTGCTGTGGTTAGTACTGCAGAAGAGAGGTTTAGTATTTATGCTCTATGCCTGTTTTGTTTGTTTCTTACATGTATTTTTTCAGGCTTGTCTAAGAGTAGCGTAATCTAGAACAGATAACCCACTTAGTGAAAACAATAGCACTACACAGAGGGGGTCTGTTTTGATTTTAAAAAATATATTTTGTGCCAATTTAGCAGAAGTACACTGAAGGTATTTTTTGTGAATGGTGTTGGTTGTTTAGCCTCCTCAGTGTATATCTTGAGTGAAAAGCTGTAGTCAATACTTTATTAGCAGCTTCCATGGAGGGTATTAACAAGTATCCTATTATGAAAGGAAGAGGCAGTAATGTATAATCTATATAAAACCTGTTCACATGACATAAAATTTAGCTATATTCTCTGCATTGTTTAGCCTGAATTACCAGTTTGTATTTAGACTCTGTACTTCTGAGGTGATGTCAGTATCAGTAAAAACAGTATACTGGGGAGTTTTTTGTTTCGTTTTGCTTTGAATGCTTCTAGAGAATGTTAATTAGGAAGTCACTAATACAAGTATCTTGAGTGATGGAAGAGGCCCAAATAATTGTGTCAAAATGGACAGATTTCATTCTTCTATATTTGTGACTACTTCAGAAACTAGAATCTGAGCATTGTTTCTTTGTACAGCTGTTTCTGAATTTTTCCCATGAGGGAACCTTAACTGATAAGATCTTAACATAGGCTTTGTGGTTTGACTGCTCATAATTAGGGGAAGGAAAAAGCCAGCTATGATTTGAGTTTGCCATTGTAGTATAGGACACAGTATAGTCCATGCTGTTTCCTGTCATGTAATAATCTCTATTAGATTGTTTTGTAGAGTTTAATGTTTTAATGTTTGGCCTACAATAATTTGGGAAAATGAGGAACATACAGGGAAAGTATTGGACTGTTCATCTGCTGAAGGAGGAAAAAAATGCTTTCTTTTCCATCTGTTTCACTGGCCCTACTTATTCCCAGCCACCTATCTGCCTTCCACCATCAGTTCACACAACTTAAAAAACCAGCTGACTTGAGGCCCTGACTACATTGTGTGCATTTCTTGACTGATGTAACATTTAGTAGAAAATGTAAGGTTAATGTGCTGTTTAAGTTTGTAAAGTCTTAAATCAAGACTCATCAGTCCATTCCTGTGGTATTTTGTGCTTCAGGATCTGCAGTGCTAGTATAGTAGCACAGGTGAAGCTTTAGAATAGGTCTATCTGGTGTGTTAGCTCAAGAGCTCAAGCTTCTATAGCTGGATTAAAATAATCTTTCTTTGATCGTGACTTGTAACACTGGATTAAATTCTGACCAAATTAAATAGATAATCCATTAGAGTAGAATCAAAAGACCCAAGTCAATGCAGTGAAGACAGTTTTTTAGAGCTTAATTTAATGCTTAATTATTCTGACTTGGGAGAAGATTCTGTCTTGAGAGGCATCATGCATATGCTCTGATTGAAGATGGAAAGGTCCGTACCTAGATTACGGGAAAGAGCGGTTCTGCAAACAAATAAAGAATGATGGAATTTTGTTAATAGCACATTATTTGGAATTGAGTAGCCTCATTTATGCTGCAGAAGCACTTCTGTAGTACTGTAGATTTTTTCTGTTTAAGTGTACCTGATTTAAGATGATTCTGACTCTCCTCCAGCATATTGCAAGTTGTAAAGTAACCTTTCAATATAGAAGACCATACTGTTATCCTCAGCTTTATCTATGTGTGAACTTGGCTAATATATGTTCATAATAAACTAGGAATTCATTTTGTGGTCACTGATTACAGGACTCCGAGGATTATCTCACTAGCTGCCCAATCCATGTCTAAAGAATACATTTCTCTTGAAGTTGTTTTGTTTGAATTTTTGTCTTGAACACAAAGGTTCAAATATTTTTAATGGAGTGCTATGAACTTCCTATTTTTTGCCTAACATTCCACCATGAAGGTCAGTTTCTTCCTCATTAGTTGGAGCATACTGAAATTGTAATTCCATATAATTATTGTTCTTTTGCTATAAGGCTTCGCTGCAGGTTTACTTTTGTATTTGTAGCAGATTAATGCAAATATGTCATAATTGGTACACTGATAAATGATAAAATAGTTTGTTAAGTGATAAAATATTGGGCTGGAAGGAAAAGATGATGTGCTGTGCAGCTCAGTTGTACTGCTATGCGGTTGCATCTTGCAGCCATCCTGTAGAAGGGGGTGAGGTGTTTGCCTTGATTTCATTGTCCTGAATTTGGTCAGTACAGATTTTTCATGTCCAAGATCCATAGTGACCTAAATTATTTGCATTTTTTTGTGGGTTGAAAACCTGAAGTATCTTTACTGGTGTAAAACAGGAATGCCAAATCAAAACTTCAATGCAGTGTGCTGGTTATGAGGTAGAGTCCTCTCTACTTCTCTTTTTTCCCTTTCCCCGTGGATCGTATGGCTTCACTAGAAAGATGCTTCAGACAATGCAACCACGCCACCAGATGACAGCTTTTTAACTGTTATCAGTACTGGTGGGCATCTACCTGTGAAAGTTTCTGGAGACATCTGGCTAGTGTGTTTTTCTTGATAAAATCTTACCTCTGGAGGAAAATGTCCTGAGTGCTGGCAAGTTTTTCTGTCCTGGCTGTCAGGGTTGACAAGTGACACATGTTAGAAGTGCAATAACTGAAAGGCAGAATCTTTTCCTAACAGGAAGCCACTTTGTTGCTTTTTTTGTGTGTGTTTTGGGGTTGGGTTTTTTGTTGGTCCTATTAATAAAAAGAAAAATCCCTGAAATTGACTGAAATTCCAAGCCATCATGAATAATATACCCAATGTGCGAATGGTAACACATTTAACAAAACCCTAAATCCACAACAAAAAGCTGTATAATACAGTTAATAGGTATTGTCCATCAAATTACAAGGAAGGTGTGAAAAAGACTCTAAAAGGAGTTTTATTTACTTTCATTATATAGAATAAAGGATAGAAGCGGCGGGGGGGGGTGGGGTGGAGGGGGCGGACAGACTTCCTTCCTATGAAAGTTGTTTTCCATGTGTATGCACAGCAGTACAACATGTTAGATTTCCAAAAGTATGCTTTTTCCCTTTGCCTTTTACTTTGTAGGGATAAACACTGCTGTACAGTACAGGTACAGGTTGTTAAGTTCTGTCTTTTCTACTACTGTATTCTCCTTTGATTAATGAATCATTAGATTCATTAATGGTCATTAAGACCATTCTTCGTATGTGTTGAGGGCCAGTAAAAAAGGACTTCTTGGCTTTCAGACTTGGCGATGTTTTTATGCTAAATAAGATACAGGTATTTTCTCAGATCTTCTTGTCCTTGGATATAAAGATTTTGCAGAAATAGATGAAAACATCTCAGGGTTTCTCATGGCTATGTGAATGTAAGTACTTTACTGAATTGTCCATTGTATTCCATATCTACGCTACAGGAGTTGTTATTTCAAGCTTTTTGGGAAGAAGAAATTCTAAGAGCATGCATTCCAGGTTTTCCAAGAAAGATTTAGGAGGATCTAGCATGTTAGTAACTAGGTGAGATTTGAGTCAGCTAGGACACTTCCTGCCCTCCATTGGTGCAGGAAGGTATCTGGCATGCCTGGACCTGCAGAACTTCTATCTGTATGTCTCATTCACAGCTGTAATCAAAAGTAAATGTATTAATTTCTAGTACCAGAGGTAAATGATGTTCAGCTGCTTTTCAGACTCTTAAGTAATGATTCTAATCTATTGCAATAAAAGCTCTACCCGTCAATGAGTGTGGAACTTTAAGTAATTCTGTGGTTTAAATCTAATTACTGTACAGTGCGTTTTAAATCAAACTTTTGCTGGCTGCAGGGCAAAGCATCTTAAGCTTTGTCAAATTTAAACTGTATGTTATGTAGAATTTTTTTAAGAGTGATAACTATGATCCTGTCATCTACAATATGTTCTGTATTTACACGAGAAGAATTGCAGCTGTTGAAGTTGGTCAATTATATAGGAAATAATGGGATCAACTGTACTGGGATGCCAGAAAATAATTGAGTGTGTAAATGAGAGCCAGACTCAGTAGTCTGTGACATCATACAGTGAATGCGAGGTTTTAATGATAAACTAGGTACTAATTATGGAGCTTTTCTGTGCTACAAATGAGCTAATTTATAGACTGCCAGCACCTGAAGAAGAAAGTCTCTTAGGGCCAGAGGCTTGTGTATTATAACATATTTATTGGTTTGATAAAAGCTGTATTGCATTATCTGTCCAATTTAACCAGGAAGTATTTTTCTTATCATTTAACTGTAAATCTCAAGAGGAGAAAACTTTGGAGTGTGGTTTTACATTCTAATGCCACTTAGCAGTAGCAATTCAGGAGGTGATGCAAGTAGAAGTTTTAAATAGCTTCCAGGGAAGAGAATTTTCTTTTCTTCTCAGAAGTGATTTTTATATGCCTTGACGTACTCTATTTTTAAACATATTCATACGCAAATGTATATATACAATATGTTTTATTTGCACCACTCTCATTTATACAGTGATTTACCAACCTCATTGTCTTGTGAGACTGAAAGATTTTGACTTTAAAAATAGAAAAATAAGATGTAAGATTGAGTGAGGATAGAAGAGAAAACCAAAAGACTACAGGGAATGAAAGGTGAAAGAAGAAAATACTGTCTACTGTAAACTTTGTAATGGGAATGTTTGTTACCGAGAGCAGTTTCCTTTCTGCAGGTACTGCCAGCCACTTAGCAGTGTTGAGGTTTTGGCTTGTCTTTTCAAGCTAACTGAGCAACTTGGTAATAGCGGCAGCCAGCTGCAGATACTGAGGCCAAAAGATATGGGGTTGCTGTTACAAATGTCATGGCACCACGTCCATCTGCGCTAAACCAGGCCTGTATTACTGATGTGTTTGATGCCTTCTGAAATCATTAACGAAATGTGTGTTCCTCACCCATGAGGCAATTTTATGACCAAGTTATATGAGGAATGGGAGAAACTTGGTAGTGGAGCCATTCTGGTGGGTTTGGTTTCTTCTTTTAGTTGTAGGAACTTAAGGAATGATCTTTGCACAATTATGCTTGTTTATGGAAGAAGTTGTAGTCACCTGAATATCACTTGAATAACCCTGTGATGTTTGTTTCTGGAGGTGGGCAAGGATTTCTGGGTACTTAAATCCCAATTCAGATCCTGGAACCACAAAAGTGTATCAGTCTACCTTACGGAAGGTTAAAGATTATGAGGAGTACAGTCTGTTTATGTCCTTTCTTTCTTTTGTTCTAGTATTGTAGTAATAACTGGTATTGATTAGAAAGTAGTGTAACTAAATAGCTTTGGAGGGTAGTATTTTTTTGTTTTGAAAAATGGGAAAACTTTTTCATAAGGGCTCAAGTTGAGTGGGGGTTTTTGTGCCTTTTTTTAACTGCTAAGAAAGCTTTTTTATTTTATGCTAAGTTATCTCACTCTTCATTCCCATCCCAGTTTAACACCTGACTGCTACTTACAACTCAGTCATCACATCAGTATTGTACTGTATGGCATAGTAAGGCTGAAATTACATGGTTGCATGTTTGTGTTTCTGAAGGAGTCAACATGGAGGCACCAGCTATGTGTAGTGAAAGCAGTGGGGATGGGACGGGGTCCCACAGTGTTGTCTTGGGAAAGTCAAAACTTAACTTGAAAAGTTCTCCATCTCTTGAAACTACAAAAATATTCTATTTAATCTAGAATATGTGTTTACTTTGAGAAAATAAAAATATTTTCTGCAGATATCAGCTTATTCATAGTGTCTAGGATTTTGCTTTAAGTGCCTACCTGAGAGTAAGCAGTCCCTTTGCATAGAATTTGCTGTCTGTCTTGTCACTTGAACAGAATAGAAAGGTAAATACGCGTGGAAGTGATAAACATTACGCCTTTGAGTTACTGCACGCATCTTTAAGCACATTTTTAGCGTAACTATCTCTGTTTTGCCAGAGGTTTCCATAGTGTGTTATGCTGACATTAGGGCTCTTGTGATAATATGCAGTGACACCATGCCCTGTCCTGAAAGAGATGAGGGTAAAGACTTCAAGCTGGAGACATGCTCAGGCTGCTGGACTGCTCAGTGTGTCCTGGCAGCTACACATGGCTCTGTGATTGCTGCCACCTTTTGCAGAGTTGCTGCTGGTTTTGAATTCATGTAGAGAGGAGTGTTGGTATAATTGTCTTGGCTGAATCTGTCACTTTGATGCAGTCAGGTAACTCGGCACAGGTTTCCCCAGCACATGGTTATAGTGTCTGCCAGGGTATCTTTGCACCAGCCACCTGTTGCTGCTGGTGATTTCCAAGCTAACTAAATCTGGGAGCCACAATGCTAAACTACATCTGTGTTGAAAGTATTAAATGTAACTCTTAACACAGGAAGCTGTGGCGTAGTCATAATAGCCTGAGCCTCTAGACACTTTATTTTGGTGATCTTCCAGCTATTTGTCCATGTGAGTTTCTGCGGGCAGTAAGAAAGGACTATGTCAGTGCCTCAAGAAAATGTCTTGAAAGCAAACAGATCATTAATGTTGCCTTTTACTCAGATCAAATGTAAATGCCTTTATTATATATGTATTAATGATCTCGGTTTGTTTGGGTTACTTTATAATGCACAATTGTTCTAAAGTAAATGAATCTTTTTTTACTTTGTTCAAATACACCAAGCTTAACGAAAAGCAGTTTGAACTAGATTAGTTTAATGAGGCCTGCTTCTATCAAATTTACTGCTTTAAACCCAACTACAAATAAAGTGAATTAAAGACCAAATTATTTCAATATAGATGTGCATTGAGCCAGAGTGTTGTAATGATTAATTTCCTCAAGTGTTTAATTCCCAGTAGATTTTTGTGTCAACAGTCAAAAAGGAATTTATTGACTTTACATTAAGCATCGTTTGGTCTAGTTGATTATATTGTTCAAGTGTAAATTAGTGGGTGGTAGAAGATTGTGTGGTATTGGAATTTTATTTTGTCCTAAGCAAATTATCTCATGCCTTATTAACAGTGCTTAAAATATATAGTCCTAACTCTTGAAAGAGAGGCTGGGGCTTTCAGAAATGTTAGGGTTTCTCCTGTTCTTTATGTGAGAACTTACATATTCAAGCAGTTTTTCTCCTGCCCTGCCCTAAGAGCATGCTGTTCAGACTGTGTAGTAGATTTGAATGTTTTGTGGTGAATTTGCCAGGTTTTTTTTTAATTTTATTGTACAAATGATGTTTAGGTTCAGTTTCAGCATTTACAAATACTTAGACCATTTTCTATCTCGGATAAGGATGGTCTAGATGCAAAACACTTCCCATAGCTTCTCTTCCAAGTCCGGTCTTGTACATCTGTTGGCCTAAATAGATGACTTTCATTTGTCTCTGCTTTTTATGGATTGCAGTTAGGAAACACGATTTGACTAATGTCTCCTGTCTCATACAAAGATAATGCTAGAGGAGTATCTATTTTTTTGGTTGTGTTTTAAAGGGCTGCAGATGCTATGTGCAGTAGTGAATACAGTGTATTTATCATTGTCAAAGAACTTGTATTCTCAAATGCATTCCTTTCTCCTGTACCCAAATATTCCATCAAAGTATCATTAGAAATGATGATCCTGATAGACCTTTTTATATTTCAATTAAAAATTGTGCAGTGCATTTTTTTAAAAAAGCAGATTTCTAGTTGGGCATGACAGCCCTCCAATTTGAAAAATAATTACAGTTGGATCAAACTTTCTGTTTTGTGTCTGTTATCAAGTTATCTATCAAAGAAAATAAGATGAACGTTTAAAAGGTTCAGATCAAAGGCAACTGATTCAGCTACACTGGCGGCTCAAATCTTTTAATTTAAAATGTATCTATGTCTAACTGATTACCTTTCACATTTATAAAAAAATATTGACATCCTGCTAAAGTATGCAGTGACCTCACTTCTAGCTGAGTTGTGTAGGTTTCACGGCAGGCACTCTGAAAGCATTGATATTCCTGTAACCTTTTGAGGCAAGATATGTGTTTAGTGTATTAATGAGCTGGTTGAAGTGATGTACAGTAATTTCATCCTTGGGTAAAAACAGATGTGAAAGATTCTGTTTTAATATTTAATCAAGCTCAAAGCCTCTGTTGGCTTGTTTAAGTTGACCTGACAGCATTATACCTGGAAACACTTTGAATTAAACCCTGAGTGCTTGACCTTGTTCAAACAGTTGTAATTTAATAAGGCTGCTGTCTTTGTGGAGATAGTGCGGCTAATGGGCAAATCTTTTCTTGGCCAGGATTGCTTTTTAGTGCAGTGGAAAAACTTGTTATCTGCTCTTAGAAAGATGTTAATCAGCTGAAGTAATAAAAATGAAATAAATAGCAAAAGAAGTTTTGTACGTGAGTTGCTATTATAGTTAAATAAGGATTTAGTTAAATAAGATTATGGTTAAAAAAGGATTTCTAGAAGATACTTTGACTTTCTTCAGCCTTCTTTTGTTACAGGTTTCTGGCATTTGCTGTAGCTCATCTCTTGCCAGAACTTTTCTTAGGGTTAGGAAGCTCTGTTTTTAGAGTGGTGTATATTGGTTTGGACTTAGTAAAGTCAGAGCTTGCATTAGTTTAAGGCAGATGGAATGCTTTTTGAAGTTTTTGTTTGGTTGTTGTTTTGTGTGGGTTTTTTGTTTTGTCTTTTCCCCTGCTTGTGTCTGCAACAGTATTTCTTTGCCATGTTTCTCAAAAGAATGCTCCAGGGAGAGGTCCACGACCAAGGCTTCAATGGTTGTGAACAAGTATAACTGTATTTGCTAAAGTTTTGTGAAAAGAGGTGGCAGTGGAGTAGAAGAAAGATGATAAGCAGTGAGCATCAAAGTAGGTTTCAACATGGTATCTGGGGTCTATATGAAGTAGGCTATGTAGCATTGAGAGAGAGAGGGGTCCTGAGACAGAGGAGCTGTTCTCATATTCATTAAATGTAATCACAAAGCTGGGAATAAAATGAGAGAAAAACATCAGGATCCATACCTCTCTAATTCCATGTGTATATTCAAAGACTTAATAAAATAGTTAGACTTCCTAAAGATTGACTGGGCAGAGTTGCGCTGTTGTTAAAATTTGCTATCAGATTTGACAGTTTATTTGATTGTCTTATTTACCAAGGTGTTAAGCTTGTGTTTTAGTAATCCCAGAAACTACATATTTTAAATAATACTGAAATCAGAATTTGTTTGAAACAATTTTCGCTCTGAAATATGGCAACACTTACAACTACAGTGTTGTAAAATACTTTGTTTGTTGCTAAAGAATATTAGTATGGCTTGATAGTACATATTGGCGAGGATTGCATCTACTCAGAAGAAAGCTTCCACATGCTGTAACAAACGTGCCTCACTATGCCAAACAAAACAATAATTCATTAAAATCCCTTTTTCTCACTCTATCAAAATATAACTTTTATTCTCAAATTTAGTAAGGTAATTATAGTTTTAATGTAATAGAATTTATATTGGTGTAGGTTATTATATTACAGCTTTCTTCGTATTCCTAGGATACAGTTGATAAACATGATGCATATGGATGCATGCATTCAACACTTCTGTTCTAGAATCAAACAACGGATCAGGGTAAGCTTGACCATGCATTATAAAGAGTTACAGTAACACTGACTGATGCCCCAGAGTGGATGCAACACGTGGTCATTTCTTCAGTCATCATTTTTTTGCAAGGGCATTAAATGGAAATAGCCATTCAGAGTTCTCCTAAACCTTGCTGAAGATAGTTGTGGGTGGTCTTTGACTTATGTGGGTGAAGAAAGGAAAACAAATTCTAAGATAAGTGTTCCTTCACCTAGTACTTACTTATTTTATTGACACCCTATCTTTAGGGATTTTAATTGTTTCTGTAGTTTGAGAGCTTGATCATGGTTTGTCAAGCTCAAGAAGTGTTGAGTTTGCTTCTCTGATCTGTCATCACTGTTTTGTGCACTAGTCTGTTTCTTCTGAAGCTTGTGTTTCTATTAAAATTGTAACCTAAGTACAACGACACCAGTGACAGAAAGTGGCTGTCAGCAGTGCATTAGTATTAGGAACCTGTGGCAAGACTTCAGCTTCAGTTTAATTCTGTGTTTTTGTGGATCTTCTTCAGATTCTGCTTTGGCTATTGAAATGTTAGCTAGCAGCATTTTGGCATTTTATTGTTGCATGGTTTTACCCTGGAAGGCTGACATCATACTTTTCGCCTCCAGAGGTATTGGAAATATGGTTCAGGCCCTTTACTGTGGGAGGTTATCTTGACTGCTTGCAGGCTTATGTAAATGACAGGGAGTTTCAATCCAGTTATTTAAGAACAGGTGTCCTTTTTAGGCTTAATCAGAGTAATTTCATGGTCTTGCAAGTTTCAACAGTCTGGCCTGCTGATTCCCTGTAGCAAAGGAAATACGTGAAGGTGTTGCCCTTTACCATAGTCATTCCTGTTTTGGTTTCTTAGAATGTATCTAAAGCCATCTGATAATCACGCTTGAGGAAGCTCCATGTGCTGTACTTGCTGTATGTGCTAAAAATACATTTTCCAGGCCTATTGATTGCAGTGATATCATAGCAAGCTGGCAGGTTTCTTCTGTTGTCTCATTTTCTTGGTAGGACCTGGGACCTTGTAGGTAACTGCCTGTCAGCTGCTGCTTGAGTCATGGGGACAGATGTGGCTGCATCTTAGACCAAGAGGTAACAACTAATTTTGCTAATAGGACAGGCTTCTACTCAGGCTTACTTTATTTGAATGTGATCAAACCACCACCCCATTTTTCCCATAAGCCGGAGGAATAAAAAGGTAATTTCAATGTTGTGGCAGATTGACAAGTTTTGTATGGATGGAGAGGATGTGGTTACTATGTTTATTTCAGCAGTGCTAGTTGATCCTGAAATACATCCATCTTGGATACACACTGCTGGAATGGGTAAAGATGCTTAAGGTGAGTCTTGTCCAATATACAGAAGTAGTAGTGGTATTGGAGCTACAATTCCACTGAGGGAGAAAATGGTCCATTTGTTAGGGATATCTTCTTGTTGATTTACTTTCTGCTTTCCTACGTTAGAAAAAAAAGAAAGCAGTTGCAGTTACATTGTAACTACAGTCAGTGTCAGTCAGATGTACTTTGCTCATCTTCCCTCAATAAAGTTGAACTTAATGGCCAGATCACAGAGTTAATTTCTATTCAAGTAAAAATGACAAGTAGGTTTTATGGAAATTGAGAGTGGCAAGTAGCTGCCTTTGGAAGCGTTACTGCTGAAAGAGGAGGAGGACAGCTCTATCTTCATCTTTGTGTTTGATGTTTCACATAATGGTAAAGGTAGTAGTCAGATAAAGAATTAATATATGATACTGGATTATATATGGCATGTGTTCCTTCTTGTAAGCTGGAGATCCAGGGTAAATAGCAACGAGGAAGAATATTGGGATTCTAAGTGTGAGCACAAGGGATATATTGTGAGAATTTGGAGCTGAGGAGGTAATGAAGGAAATGCAAGATAGATAATCTAGTCAGAAAACGATTTCACAAGATGTGTTCTTCTGGGAAATGAACTATTCATAAATGTCCAAGATTCTAGGTTAAGCCAATGTTTCTTAGTGTGAAACTAAATACTTTCAAAATCTTATGGGTTTAAGGGATATTTGATACCAAGAATAAAGACAGAAATCTGTGAGTGTTGTTTTTCTCCTTTTTATAGCAACAGAAGCAGGTTTAAACCATCTTGTTTAAACACAGGATTTACATGTTCTGTGCAATCAGCCTGCTAAGATAGCCAGACGTAATGAAGAACAATGCTTTCACTTCATTAGTGTGATGTTTCTGGCCTTTCTGACCTCTTCTCTCCTATCTTGTTCCCATTACACAAAACTGATTTCGAACTCCACATTTTTTCCATTTGTGTACCTTAAGGAAAGATGCAATACAGCTAGGAATTGCTTAATTTTGTTTAATAAGATGATAGTGGAGTCAAATTTAAGCCCTTTTGTTTTTGTGCAGGGTTTGTTGTTGTTGCTACAGGCAGATTGAATACAAAATAGACAGCCCACTGAGTGGGTTTGCTTTGGTTGCACTGTTTGGCATGTATTTGTAAGAGATTAAACTGGAATCTCTTGTATATACATCTTACCCCCATCCTCTTAGATCTTGTGTAATATAAGTACAAAACATTATTCTTACCTGAAAAGTGTACAGTGATATTTTTGATTTGCAGGGTCTCCAGAAGCTGCAGACTTCTAAGAGTGGTATGCTTTCCAGTGCTTGGGATGAAAATTTTTTAGAATTTACATATGTAGTACCGATTACAGAAATGGCTTTGAATTATTTTGTTGCATGCTTCTCCATTTGATTTGCCTTCCTCAAAAATCAATGCATACACAGGTAATTAAACCAGAAATCAGACTAGGTTAGTTTCCTCTGTAGGAGGTGCAAATAATTTTACAACCTGTTTATCATGACTGCAACTTTATTTTCTGAAGGTGCCAGCAATTAGCTGTGTTGATTTAGCTGTATACTAGGTATCAATACCTCACTCTGTGCCTACAGAGTGATCAGTGTCACACTGAGTGCTGCGTGGTAGGATCTATCTGACATAGTTCTGTAACACCAAGCCCAGGGGGGACTAGCAGCATGAACAGCAGCTTGCTTTTGACAGCAGAATGTCCTTGTTGCTATTGATTAGATTGTTCAGTGAAGTGAAAAAACATTGATCCAGCTTTAAACTGGTAGTTATATGATAATCTTGGAGATGAATGAGTATCAAGTGGAGTATTGCTGGGGGGAGGTGGCGTGGGGGGAATCCAATACTGGTTTTCTTGTGTAACTAATAATAGGCTAATGATACTCGAAAAAAATAGATGTTTTATTATTTAGATCTACACTAAATTAAATGCAGCTAATAAATATGAACCAGATCCTTCTGTACAATAAATGTAAACAGACATAAAACGACATACGTCTTCTCTCTCTAATTCCCCAAATCCCTGTTTGCTGCTGCTCTCTAGTCTGGGCACTGGAATTAATGCTGATAATTTCACTGGTGGCGGAGGGTTGGGGCATTACTCTTGCAGTGTTTTGGTGTCTGATTGGTGATTATGTGTGGCACTGAGCTGCTCTGAAATAACACACTTATGTTTTGAAGCCAAAGTCAGTTCATGTTTAAGTCCCATCTCATCCTCCTGTTACATCCAAAGCTATCTGTATCATGTTACTTTTTCTTTGGAAAGCTAACTTATCTCTTCTTTTTTTCATTTCCCTCCTGAAATGAAGACTCTTGGGTAATTGTGGAGTGGAATATTAGCTTTGAGCTGGATCTCCTAACACTTGGTCTCCTAATTCTGAGATTTTACCGGACTAACATGGATCCCTGAGATGGCATTGCTGGTGTTAATGTTTTCTGGGATTTGAGTCTGCTTTGACTTTTGTACTCAAATGTTTTACTTTCGTATGGGTTCTTGTTATATAGGTCCGTTAAGGAATGGTAAAGACATCTTGAATGGGATGGGAGGGTCCTCTTCCTCAGTCATTGTTATAAATGCTACTGTGTATTGCTTGGCCAGTGTTTTGGCATTGGTAGTGGAAAATGGCAGCACCTCTGTGTTCCTGGCTCTGAGTGTTCTGGTGCTTGCTCAGCTTGGGATCCAACATGACTTAGATTTAAGGAGTGACAGTATCTCAAAAGGTTGTGCTTGAAGCAGTGTGCTCTTGAATCCTTGTTTACCACTACATCTCACCAATTTTTAGGGTTGTGATACTAGGGAGTAGGGGTAAGTGGCATGCTTTTTTTTCTCGCACTGTGTACTTATTTTCTGCTCTGCAAAGATAAAGTGGCACACACTTTGAGGAAGACATCATGCAAAAATCCTGTGGAGATCTCAATTTCTGTGTTCAGTGTCGTCCACAGAGCCTTCTTTCAGATATATGTAACAACTATAACTTAGTTTCAGAAATCACATTGGCAGAGCAGTCTGCAGGTCAGGCTTTAAGAAATGCCAAAATTCATCCTCCTTCTCTGTAGGCTTTTTTTGTTGATTTGGGAATGAGGATTGCTTCAAAATATAACAAGTCCAAACTCTGCCTTACAAGAATGTTGCAGTCTTGGATCTTCAGCATTATAACTTACTTTCAGCAGGTCATGTTAAATAGAGATGATACTAAGCTCAAGGAGGCAAAAGTGGTTTCAGTATTAGTCCTGTTGTACAATACATTATTTTGCTGTTTCCTCTTGGTGTACTTGTCTACTGCTTTTTTGTCTTAACTATGAGATCTAATAGTCTTTCAGGAGGGTTAATGTTGACAGGGAACCTCTTCCCCCTCACCCTCTTTACCCTTGAATTTACTACTAAAGCATGAATGATCTTGTCTTATGTTTACCCTTCAGTCTTTCTTTATACACTTCTTGTGATCAGATGATTATGTACTTAATTGAGAAACTAGAAGTGGCAAATCAGTTTAAGTGCTTGGCTGTAGTTGTCCTCACAAAATTGTGATGATATTGCAACAGAACAGAATTGCATCAGTTGCCTCCTTTGCCTTACATGCAGAATTCAAGTGTATGCACCTGTGTGAAATACACATTTTCCCTTTCTCCTGCCTCCATGCTAATCTAAATATAAACTTGTTCTTTTGCCCAAGTTTGTGTATTTTGTTGCTCTAACACAATTTGTTTTATGTAGTTGAGAAATTTAGGGGATCATTACATTAGGTCAATTGTGTATAAGTTAAGCCTGGACATTCACAGAAGTTATTCAGCTGCTTAATTTCTAGCATCATTAAGTATTGTGACTTTTGATTTGTGATTAGATTGCTGGTGCTTAGATGGCAGTGGTAAGAGTTTGCCGCTCTGCCATGCTGTTCCTTTTGCAGAGCCACAACTGAAGAACTACTGGGAAAGATGTAGGCTTAAAAACTGTTCAGAAGGCAAAAAATTATGCGTAAGACTTGAGTTCTTTGAACACTTTCTTATGGTTTTCCTGCCTAGAGGGCAGATAGGTAGAGTATTTAGAATGAAATAGAGATGCACTTAAACTTCCAACATAAATTGCACATACATCAAAATGTAAATGTATAGACAAACCATTTTTTATAATCCAATTTTTTGAGAAGTTTCTTTCATGCAGTGGGAAGGTGTACATTAGTGCTGCATGCTGTTTTTAAAAAATAGTTTCAAGGACAATGTGTTTTCAAGAACATGTTTAATGGGCTTAAGACTATTGTACATGTTTATTGGTATGCAGAAATACTCTTTCTAGTATTAGTAACTTCACCTGCTCAAGTAGCGTAAGCTCAAATTGAATACCTTTGTCCACATAAACTATATATGCAGAGATTTATCACTGTAGGAGACAAATGCTGGGGGGGTTTTGGGTGTGGGACCATATTTTCAGGACCCTGAAATATTCGCTTTTCCTCTGCTGTGGTCAGAATAGAAATTTGGTGTTTCTGGTGTCCTCCCCAGCCCTCAATCACATGACCAAATATTTTTATCAATTTTTTTTCTTTGAACTACACAGTCTGTACAGTTTTCATGCATACCTAATAGACATTACAAATAAGTTAAAGGGTTTGGTTGCCAGATGATCGCTTTTCAAACTGAAATAATATGAAGGCGTCTCCCTAAATTCTTCCTGATATAGTTAAATGAGTGGAAGGGTCAGTTTAAAAAGTTGTTAATTTTTTTGAGGTAAAACAAGGTGGGAATGTCTAAAATTGTAAATAGTGTATCGGTGGGTGTGTTGTCTTAAGAGTAGAATTGCTTTAGAATTACTTTAAAGTACTAAACATGTCTAGGGCAAATAGTGAAGTTCTTTCAGAGAAATTACGCTTGCTTTAATCTCTGAGCAGATCAAGTATAGATGAGTGCATGTTGGTTAACTCTGCTAAATTAGAGCATGGAATGAAGACTGACAATCACTTTTAAATTGCTTTGTATTGCAGGTGTCCCAGAAACTCTTCACTTTGACAGTCGTCTCATTTTTGTCCCCAGTATACTTGGGAGTTTGGGGCAGGAAGAAGATTCCATGGCTCTGTAAACTTAGTCTTTAAGTGGAAAAGTTCCTGGTATAACAATGCTGAGAATTAATTAATATTGGTTTTTTATGTTGCTTTTTTTAAGCTGACACCTTTTGATGAAAAGTGTGCTGTAGGCTTCTCTCCTTTTTTCTTCATATAGTTAGGGGGGTACGTGTCTGTGCTGACCATGACACATTGACTCTGTGCAGAACTGAAGTCCAGCTGCATATTCAGCCTCAGTTCCAAGGGATAGGGTCAGAGCTCCAAAGTGGTGGGTTCTCTCCAGTGACATTTAAGTATTGTGGGAAGAGCAAAGAACAGTCCCTAAGTTTTGAGGTTTTTTTCTAAACAGTGATATTTTAATCAGCTATCCAAAGACAGTGTGAAAGGAGGCAAATTACAGATCCAAAACAGAAACTGAAGCTCTTCATTGAATTATTATTCTAGCAGCTGTTTATAGCTTAATGTAGATGCTTTCAATTAAATGTGACTTAGGAAAGCTGTAAAAACGCTCCAATACAGTGTTCAGAATTGTAGTGGAAATAAATTTCAAGTGGGGGAATGTGGGATTAACTAATGCAGTAATAAATTTCTGCCCCTGTATAAACAAAAGTTGCAACATAGCTCTGACATCTTATGCAACTCTGTCAGGTGGCACCCTTGTGATTTGTTTGCTGGTAGGTTGTGACTTTTGCTTCTGGTTGGCTTCAGAGATTTTAAGCTTTTAGAGAATGTGCTTGTGATGGTTGATAGAAGGATTTATTCTTGAGAAAATCAAGAGGCTGCCCAGAGATTATTGAACCTCCATCCTTGGCAGTGTTCAGGGCTCTGATATTGATTTGCTGCATTTCCCTGTTGTCTGACTTGACATCAATTTATGTTTCTACTCTGAATTTATCTCCTTTTATGGTGTGTTCAGAGAAGATTCACCAGATGTATTCTAAGGAAAAGTCATTCATCTTAAGAGATACTGGTTTCCAGGAGTGTGTATAGGTTTGTATGGGGAATACCTTTCCCCTAAGATGATGACTTCAGTATTCCATTATGCTTTCATTCCATCTTTCCCCTCCAAGCAGTGCAGATACTCTAGAGGATGCTGGTCAGCAGACCACGAAGATGCTCAGCAGGCTGGAGCATCCCTTCTATGAAGACAGGATGAGAGAGTTGGGCTTGTTCTGCCTGCAGAAAAGAAGGCTCTGGGAACAGTGTATAGCACCTTGCAGTATCTAAAGGGGCCTACAGGAAGGCTGCACAGGGACTTCTTACAAGGATATGTAGTGACAGGACAAGGGGTAATGACTTTGAATTAAAAGGGTTAAGATCATGTTCAACTGAAATGGTTAGAATAAGGCTTAGATTAGATATTAGGAAGAAGTTCTTTACTGTGAGGGTGGTGAAGAATTGGAACAAGTTGCCGAGAGAAGTTGGGGATGTCCCATCCCTGTGAATTTTCAAGACCACGTTGGATGGGGCTTGGAACAACATGATCTGGTGAAACACAAGCACAACAGCACCACCCCTGCCTCCCTGGTAGCAGGGGGTTGGAACTAGATGATCTTAAAGGTCCCTTCCAATCCAAACCATTCTGTGCTTCTGCAAATTCAGATGAGTAGGGCAGGTGTAGTAGTGAAAGTGTTGAGTTTTCCTAGAAAGCAGTGCTGGAGTAGTGACTGTACTGCATGATTAACTATGATCATGGGCAGGGGAATGTCGCTTTCTTCCAGGAAATAGAAGTCTTAAAATGTAGAAAAATACTCTTGTAATGTCTTTCCTCCTGAAGAAGATGTAAAGAAAGTAAAAAATATTTTACTTAATTCTGTACCTGTGGGTATTATCTGTAGTTATTGTGAAAGAGAATGGTGCAAGTGTATGAAAGATCTCCTAATTAAAGCTGATGTTTTGGGGATTTTCCAGTGCTCCTTCTTCCTCCTGAGCTTCTGGGAGAGAGATGATGTTAGGAAACACTCACAGAATCACAATATTAATAGCAGCTTTTGCATACAGCTACTGTTTTTTCTCCTGGTGGCTTATGATATGGAGATGTTCTCCATCTTATTTTTAATGTGGCAAGGGGCATGATATGTAACCAAGTCATTAGTTCTTATTTGATATTAATCGAATGTTAATTTATTGGCAGGTTGAAAATGTAGATCTGAGACTGTTTTGAAATATAAAAGTGACCTGTGCTTGGTCTGAGTGCTACTAGATGTGTTCCAAACAAGAAATAAACCCATGGCTATTACAAAGAGATTCCTGATCCCAGATAAATTCCGCAGAATAAGTTGTGTTATTTAGGTTTATTTCTCAAGTTCTATCAAACATGATTTTCAGAAATAGTCTGCAATTTTAAAGAAGTAAGAAAGATTAGAGTGAGAAGTTAGTTTCAGTTGCTTGATTAATGTATTTTGGCTTTCAAGCTTCACTATGTTTTGAGTAATAAAGTTATGCGGGGGGACTTGTGCGATATTAATACTTTCCCCTTCCTTTCCCCCCTTTTTTTCCTACTATCGTCATGTTTTGTCACTGTCATCTCTCTTCAAGTGTAGATTTATTTCTCATTCAAACTGTTGTTTTCTTTGGCAGGAGCTACAGGCAAGTCTGTGAAATTATGTAATGTCTGAAAAGTTATATTCATGATTAATTAGCCTATCATGAAACTATTTTGGTGTGTGTGGAATAACTAGATCATATTTTTTATTTATTTGGCAGGAGTAGCAGGCACTCTGGTCAGATCAAGTAACTTCAGAGTGTTTTGTATTAACAATTCCATACATTACCTGTTTACATTTAGAACATGAAATGTATGTCTTTTTTATTGGTCACTTAATGTCAGCCTTGTATTTTTTTTAAAGGAAACGAGCTTGTACTGCAGGTATTCCTTTTTTCCCAAACTGTAGAATTTATAGTTGTTTGTTTAAAGCTGAGCACTCTTTAAATGGCATACTCAAAGAAAAATTTGCCAGAAGTTTAAAAAAATGGGATAATGATATGTTATATCTGAACTGTATGGACATGAGTGGCACAGCTCTCAGGCCAGTGGAGTCCAGATCTCAGGTATCACAGTGGAGTTAGGTTATAATCTGAAAATTCAAATATACTTTTGATGTTGAACCTTTCAGATGTTGACTTATTTATTAAGACTTCTTGCTAGTAATGAAGACTTCTAGGTTTTACTGTAAGCATCAAAGTAGAGATAGAAAAAAGGCCTTTTCTGTGGATTGGGCTATATGGAGTTTTTAATAGCCTGTTATTGAAGTGATCCTGTTTTAGACAAGCAGTTTTCAAAACTTTCTGTCTTCTTAAAAACTTCTGGTTTGCATTACTGAAGTACTGTTTCACAAATCCTTGCTTTTTGCAAATTTGAAGGAGATACTGTGCCCATCCTAAATGTAATTACTCATTTAAATTAGCTTTGGTGTTAAAAAACCACCATATCTAATTTTTTGTTTTCACTAAGTTGATGACATTCTTTCTTACGGTCTAAGTGTAAATGCTTAGTTGTAAGTACTTTAAATACTGGAAAGTTAAGGCACCAACAGACAAGAGTTGTAAATAATAATTTTATTTAGACTGTTAAGAAACAGTGGTATAGTCAATCTTCTGGTTGTGTCTCAGGATCCACTATCTACTTGGTACTACTGTTGACTGGTTAAGGGAGGTACTTTTCTTATACTAGCCTGTATGGGAGCCTGAAATATGTAGTCTGTAGGAATCAGAATTGCAGGCTTCATTGCAAGGATCAGATTTTTGTTTTATTTATCTGTCAGTGCTAAAACAGCTGAATAGTGCATGCACAAAGTGTAAAAGTAAAATATAAAAATGAGTTGTTTACTTGTCTCTTTGTCTTACAAGCTAAAGAGTTCCAGTCCTAAAGACTTTTTTGTGAGTTATACAGGGTAGCACTTGCCATGCTGCTTCTCCATTTCTATTGAGACACTGCATTTTCTCCTATATGTGAAGGAAGAAACAAGGGAAAAACCTTGGCACAGAAAATTTTGTCATGAAGTGACTTCCTGCAGTATGTTTTAATGAGTTTATCATTGTGTCTTGTCCCAGCCCTGCTCTGCACTCATTTGGAATTGGATCAAAAAGTGTTTTTGCAGTTCCACTGCACAAGAAAACTTACAGTGGAAGTAATTTGAGTATCAATAGTGAGATTTTATTTTAATAACTGTGGATGATGCTGTAGGTACAGGTTATTTCATTGGTTAGTTCTTTTACTGGATGGAAGTGAACAGGAACTGCTTCTTGTCAGAGTTGAGAGGAGGGTGATTCTAGAAGACTTCAATTTCCAACTTGGGTATGGTCCAAGGGTGCTGTTAGGTGGATTTGCTAAGTGATGATTTCTTAATTCATTCTTTCCTTTGGTTTTGCCTTTCTGTTGAAGTTGCTTATCACCTTCTGTAGGCTATCAGCAGTACAATTGCTGTATTTGAAGCAGAGCATAACTGCCTTTGAAGCACAGTTTAAAGATCTCTCACAAAATTACAGTCAACAAGCTGCTGACTTTATGACCTTTATGACCCTTCTCCCGTCCTTTTTTTTGTCCTTTTGCACAAATGCTGATGCTAGAATTCATATGTTTTCCTTGTGTAGCATGGCAATGTAATATTATTGGTAGGACAGAGAATGGCCTCATGGGCTTCATAGACTTTAATAGTTGGAAATAGTGTAGAAGATAAATTGAAACCAATGCTTGAGAGCCTCACTTGATTTGCTTCTAAAAACCACACAATACAAGTTGCTGCAGTAATTTTTTTTAATTCCCCCTTCTCTTTCCCAGTCCCCCAGCCTACATGTAATACTTAAGGCAACTTTTAAGCCTCTTTCCTTCAAGAGACTTTCATTTAATTTTATATAATAGGCCTACTTGAAAGCCTTTCTAAGAAAACTGGTCATCTGTGAAATGTTTACTGGTTTTGTTCTGAGCTGTTTGAGCTCTGGTTTATACCACATGGCTAGTTAGCAGTGCTTTATTATATTCTAAGGGAGATTATTTTACTCTATTTGTAAAATGAACTACAGTGATCTGGGTTTTTAATTATGAAATTGGTTTTTGATTTGGGAGAGGTTGTAATTTCTTGACAGTATGTCAGTATTGAACATGATCTGTACATATAAAGAAGCAGGGACTGACAAAGCAATCTGTTTCATTTGTTGGAAGTGCCAGCCTCTTAGGTAACTCCTCAGGATATAGGGCTACCATGCTTATTCACCTTCATTATTCTCTGCCCTGGATTTCAGCACATGATCAAGCAAAAAACTGCTACTCTCCCAGGTCTCGTATAAAATGGACTGTATGTACTTTACAGAGCTGGCAGATTTTCAATGGCTTTGTATCTTGAGCAATGGCTTGTAAAGGTAAATGCCTGCAAGTGATTTCAGTGTCTTGGCTGTTGAATAAACTGCTTTTCTTCTCTCAAGAATAAAGTTCAGTTCCTGTCGGGGGGGGAAAATGAAGCTTTTAGCATTTAATCAGCTGTTTGTCCAGTATTCTCTTGCTTCAGAAAGGAGAGCAGGAATTACTTAATTTTTAAATAAATAAACGGATAAATAAGTAGATTTACATTATTTGTATTACTCTGTAGCTCATCTGGTAGAGAAGTCTCTTAGTGCCAGTGTTTTTTACTAGATAGAAACCAGTGACTAAAAAACAAAAGGTCAATAGCCAAGCTGCTGCCACTTGTTGCCTCTAGGAATGAGCTTAGCCATGTCATTTTTCTACTACTTGGGCCTTGGTAAGAGAAGTGGCTGTGTTATTTACAGTGATATAATTTATACTGCATTTGCTCTTGAAATAATTGAGCTGAAAGGATGTCAAGTTATATGCATGAGTTAAAGCTAGATACTTTTTAAACAAAACCCAAAATGCACACAACAAAACGAAAACACAAGAACTCTCTATTTAAAGCTTCTATTTCCTAATCATATCAGTGGAAGAAATCTAAAGAAATAGTTCTCTTGTAATCCCATATCAGGTTCTGGAATTTGTAGCCAGAATAATTTTGCTTTGGTCCTAATATTTTTCTTTTCCCTAGTAATTTACCCTATAGGAGGCAACTAGGCATGATATGTCTTGACTTTGTGCAGAAATCCACCTACTTCATCTTGGAGTAGAACAGGGCTCTTCTTGTTTTATTTAGGATTGCATTTCAAACACTAGCCCAGTTTCAAAAAGCCCTGCTTCTGTATTTGGTATACTGCTATTCAAATCTAGATCATGCTGACAGTAAATCTGCCCCAAAGAGTAAACTAGATAAAATATGCATATGATCAATTTAATATGCAATTAAACATTTTCCCTGAGCAATTAGCATCAAGACAACTAATAATTATCCTGTGCCACGCTGCAAACATTATACGCATTTATGTAGGATGACTTTGGCAATAAGTTATGGATAAAAATATGCATATATACAAACATCTGAGTAAACATAATATCATGGCAATGAAGCATGTGCTTTTCATACTGGAGTTTATTTAATCTGCTTAAAAACAATGCCTTTCCCCAAAGAATGTAAAAGTTGTCAAGCCCATGGGATCATGGTCTGTGAATTGCATCACTGCTTACCTTGCGGTTACGTGTGTCACCTGCTTCATTCTACTTGCGTTGCAGTGAAAGATACAATGTGGAGCTGGAAAATGCAATCCCGTTTGAACAACTGTATATACATGTGTCAAAAACAAGTGGATACCATGTTTGAAAGTGTTCTAAGCATATGAAGAAACTGAGGTAAAGAAGACATTGTGGAAATTAGCAAGTGATGAGCAGGATTGTAGAAAGCTAGATACATAATGAACTTTACCTCTGAATACTTAGAAGTGTAATTGAAGATGAGACTTTATAACAAAAAATATGTACTTCAAGAGTGCGTGGCAAGTAACAAGTGTGTGATGCTCTTAAGATATCTAGGTGCATTTGAAGTGAGTTTTCAGGGAGTTGGGAAGAATAAAAATTTATTACTTCAGAAAACAAAAGTTTGAGCTATGTAAAATGAAAAGCTGTCACTTGGAAGATGTGGCATTCTGCAACTAGTGACAGGTATGTAAGGAGTAACAACTTGTGGATAATCTGCTTGGTTGTATCTGCAGTAATGATTTCACTTTGGTCTGTGGGAGTCAGTGAACTGCTTAGAGAGGGAAATGAAGAAAAGCAAGCTTGTTGTTGTTACACTTGAGATTGCTTTGTGTGCCAGATTGAAGAGTGTAATTTAACAAACACAGACGCAGAAATGAAAAAATCTTTTAGCCAGAAACTGGATATTAAGATGTTCAAATTTTGAACCAGTTGCTGGTCTCATAGTAGGCAAGTAAGAAAAGATTAAATTTGGAAATAAAAATTTTTGGAGCCCTTTAAAATTTAAGTGTTATATTTCAATAAATCATTCCAGATGAGTCTGAAGACAAAAGTTTTCTATGTCTTGGGTATCAAGAAAATGGAACTGAGTTATCTTTATATAAAATCTAACTCAGAAATGTGTTTTGAATTAATTTCTCAAGGGTACCTTGCAGAAGGTGAAGCAAAGGGGCAAACCCAGTTGTAGTTGAATGTGGAATTGCCTGCATGCAGTACTGATGTTGCCGTGGTCTGTTCAGTTTCATGTTTGATAGAGACAACTTACAAATGTGTATTCCTGAAGGAGCTATATTGCCACAGGTATTAATAACCTAGCTGAAAAATGCTAAAATAGCTTTTTTCCCTTTGTCTTTTCACTTCAAAACCATCGAAGACAGAATTTCAGGAAGTATGAAGACTGCTTGGCCCAAGGTTATGTTTACACAGTGTAGGTGATGGTCATCAGAATTACAGGAAGATGCAATGAGAAAATTGCAGTGTATATAGGATGTATTTGCAGCTTGAGCTATTGATAACCTGGTTAGCATAAGTACCTCTTAGTGGCAGATTCTGTAGCTGGGCTCTAATCTCAGATTGGAGAATACATAAGAAGGAACTTGATAGCCTTCTTTATAGCCCAGTTATAATAATAGCTTTGCCTGCAGAACTTTTTATTATTTAAAAACACTATTACAATGGAAAGGTGAATATATTTTTCAATTGTTTAGTCCCAGGTGCAGGACCAAAGCAGGAGACCTACAAATTAAAGAACTGATTCCTTCCTATTCAGGAGGGAAAAGCCTTCTTTCTTCTGTAGTGCTACCACAGTGTGCTGTTATTGACCAGGGCAGAGTTTCATTTTCTTTATAGTAGCTATTATAGGACTATATTTTGGGTT
Organism: Dasyornis broadbenti; assembly: GCA_013397935.1. Taxonomy (NCBI): domain Eukaryota; kingdom Metazoa; phylum Chordata; class Aves; order Passeriformes; family Dasyornithidae; genus Dasyornis; species Dasyornis broadbenti. Next base: position 6,799,846 of record VZRN01004407.1, on the reverse strand, counting down.
TGTGCTGGGAATGGTTGCATCTGGTTGGTAGTGCAGGGCTAGTTTTGGTTATTGCTGAGCAGTGCTTTCACAGAGTCAAGGCATCTTCTGCTTCTCACACCTCCCCACCAGTGAGGAGGCTGGAGGTGCGCAAGGATTTTGGAGGGGTACCTAGGCAGGGCAGCTGATGCTGGCTGACCGGAGGGATGTTCAATACCATAAAATGTTATGCTCAGTGTGTAAAGTGGGAGTAAGAAGGCAGCAGTGGGGTACACCATGGCAGGGTGATGATGTTTGTCTTCCCGAGTAAGCCTTACATGTGAAGGGCCCTGCTCTCCTGGCAATGGCAGAACACCTGCCTGCCCATGGACAGTGGTACATGAATTCCTTTCTGTGCTTTGCTTGCGTATGTGGCTTTTGCTTTGGCTATTAAACTGTCTTTATCTGAATCTGTGAGTTTTCCACTTTTCTGATTCTCTCCCCCATCCCCATGTGGGTGTCATGAGCAAGAAGCGATGTGGAGCTAACTTGCCAGCTGGGGTTAAACCCTGGCGCAAAGAAATTAACACAAGATCACAGAAGGGATACAATTTAAATAAGTAAGATATCACAGTTTGTTGACAGAAACAATAGCAGGGCCTGTTCCTACCCAAGGGTTGTTTTTAGATTGACTTCAGTAGTCTTGTGTGTCTATTGAATTTGGACTGTTAGTTGGAAAGCATCCCTTCTGTGAGTGTAGAGGCCTTAGATTCATTCTGTTGAAAATGATAGCTGAGTGTCCAGAGGACTGGGAGACTTAGCTCTATTTTTGAGCTGATGCTTTGCACCCTTCTGTAGATGTCTCCTGTGCTTGCTTTGGGTGGTGGTTTTTCAACACAAAGTGGTATTTTAAAATTTCCAGTGGATGTAAACTACAAATAAAACATGAATGCGGGTTGGCTTATGTGTAGCTAATTAAGTCTAAGCTAATCTAGTATTACTATTGCAGTTAGATGGCTTTAGGCTGTGTGAATCCAGGAGGACAAGAAGGGTTTTAAACTTACCCTTTTGGCATAGTTCTAGGTACCTCTGGTTACATTTTATATCATGATGCCCATAGAGACATACCCTTTCAAAGTACAGGAGGGAGATGTGAGCAGAGAAAGCCACTGTGTAGTAAGAAAATGAGTTCTATTAAAAAAAAAAAAAAAGCATGTGAACCTGCATTCTAGCAGTGATAATAATCTTTGGGGGGAAGAGGAGACGTTTCAGTCTGTAGCACTTCTTCAACACATGCCATTCATGCAGTCAATTGACTTAAAGGTGTAGTAAAGAAAGTTCACACTCTGGTCAGTCCCCTCCTTTTGGAGCTGCCCATGTGCCAGCTTTTGCTTTGTGTTCTTTGAATGCATAGCTGCTACATTAAGGTTTCTAGCAGGTGCAATGTTTCCACGCTTCTGCCTGTCAGGATGTGTTTGCCATCATTGGAGTTAGTGTGTAGTGTTTACTATGCTTTTGGGCCTGTAGGACTAACATGGGAGCTACTGGATAGTTACCAAGCTGTTTTAAAAAATCAGAGTTTAGTTTAACTTAGAGTAACTAGCTCCTGAAACATGATGGGTGGTATTTTTTTTCTTTTGGATGTGGAAAGTAAACTTTTTTTTACACACACAGAATGGATACAGGAAAGGGATTGCAGCTGGAAGTACTCACAGTACCTTGTCTTGCCTGTGACCAAGAGCAGCTGCTCCAGTAGCTGAGACAGAAATCAGTACCTGTCACTGATTAAGCTTTTGCTTTTCAACATTAATATTTTGAAAAACAGTATTTAGAGGTGCTACTGGTGTTATTTCTTATTCAAATATTTCCTTTTTTCAAACCACGGTGGGAAAAAAAAAAAAGGGAAAAAAGGAGTGCAGATAGCCCTTGAAGGTACTTTGTGAAAATGTAGGTATTCTGAGAAAGCTTGCTGCTGCTTTCCTTCCTAATACTGTAAATAGGCTGGGGCCAGGACAGTGGATCTGTATTGAAGGTCATGGCAGCTTCAGTTTTCAGTAAAATTTGCCACTCTATCCTGTTAACCCTGTAATTGCTTACATGCTGTTTCTGTTCATAGGATAACAGAGGTCTAATGTTTGAGTATCACACATAAGGATGTGTTTTCCAGCAGGTTGTCAGGTGATGTTGAGGTGGTTCTGAAAAGATATGGAGAGGCAGTTGCAAATGTGAACAGTTGAGGTTTTGGTTTACTAGTCAAATTTCTTGGGAATGTGTGTGGAACTTTTAATTTCTTTTAATGTGCATGTGACAGTTAATGAGACCAGCACTTAAAAACGTAATTGTGTGTACACAGCTAATGCCTAACAGTTTTCAGACAATCTTTAAAACCTCAGAGTGCTATAGCAATGCAAAAAGTAGTCCTGCTTTGAGTGGGATTTATAGTTTTGGGTAATTTGCATACTCAAGAATAAAGTTTTATTTTGCTTTATGGGCCCTAATGTGACTTTGCTGGGGATGGGATGTTAGAACATGCTAAATGCTTTAAGAATTTCATGGTAATTAAAAGTACAGTCAAATAAGCATATAAATTCCACAAGCTCAGAGACTACATAGGAAAAAAAAATGTTAGTTTGGGACATAGTTCTGAGACAAATTCTGACATAGGGTAACAGAAGTCCAGCTGAATTTTTAGCAAGGAGTGATTTTATGCAGTGGCAAAGCCTGTCAGTTTCTCAGAAAAGATAACTGTGAGTTATTAAATAAACAAAATAATTTACTGATTGCATAAATGACTTCTAAGTCTTTGCTTAAACATGGAAACTGCACTAGTTTAACCAATGCTAACACTGTGTTGTTATTCCTGATTCAGTGATGATATGAAAGGTGTCCTTGCCCATGGCAGGGGAGTTGGAATTAGATTTTTTTTTTTGTCCTTTCAAACCCAAACCATTCTATGCTTCTGTGTTTTTTGTGGACCATCTGAATGGAGAATATGTAAAGACTGTGAGAGTAGTAAGGATAGTGGGTCCTTAATGTTTCACAATGTGTAAGCTATGCCAAATAGTTGAAACTCTTTGGGATTTTCTGGTGGTTTGGTTTGTTTTTTTTTTTAATTGGATCAATTACAAAAACTTATTGAAGACACTAAACCAATATTTTTTTATTTTTAGTCTTTATCTGTAGAAGACACTTTTATTAAACATGGTTTTTATTCTTGTCTCTTTAGTGGCTGAAATAATGAAGCTATAAACAAAATCTAGTGTACACACATTCATATAAATGTTAGCGAAAACTGTTTCAAGTGTTAGAATAATCACAACCAATTATTGTTTAGAATAATTTTGAAATTATAAATGTTGTGAAATTAGATTTTGGTGTGTTTTGATGGCACCATATTGTCATACAATACATGGTTTTAACACTGTTTAGAGGATTTATGGACTGCAGTGGTTGTACATATGATGTTTTAAGGGGTTGATTGACTGCGGCAGTTGGATGTGTGATGCTTAAATAAGTACTGTTCAATTTCTACTTGGAAAATAAAATTAAAAACCAACCTATTTACAGGTGCTGAGTTGATGGTCTGTTATTGCTGTTGTTGTTATATATACACATTATATGATGTGTATATATTTTTTTTTTTAGTCCAATTGCTTGGCTACTCTTTGTGAAACTTCAGTTTCTGAATGCAACTGCATGTTGACATAAGGGATTTGCTCTTACCACTATTGGGAATACAGTTATTAGAACAAGGCAGTCTTTTAAATTTGACTTTTCAGTTTCTAGTAACTTAGCAAACTAAACTGTTTTTTCAAGTTGTCGTTTACCTTGTTCGCAAAGTTAAAGGAAAGAAAAATTCTTCTCCGTTTATTAGTTCTGTTGAAGCAATGGCATGTTACAGGGTAAGCATTATTTAGACCTCTTTTGAGTGACAGAACAGATATCATGTTCCTAAAGGTTTTGTAACACAAATATTAATGGGGTTTTTATATAGTAGATGAAAAAGTTACTTTCCTTTTAAACTGAGGTTGAGTAAAAAAAGTATTACTGGTTCGTCTGGTACAAAATGCTGAAGTGTTGAGTAACTGACTGTACTACTTCCTGTAAGAGATGAAATGAAATTAACCTTCCTGACGACTAATCATTGTTTTTCAAAAGATAATGATATGTGATAGCCCTATTTTAGAAGATAAACTACTGATAAGGAAAAGAGACTAATTTTTCTTAGAGTCCTCTTCGATTAAGGTAGGAGGTGCATTGGTGTCTGGACTGCATTCTGCTGCTGTAAAAAAACCAGCTAAAAAAATCCACTACACCCCCAAAAATTAACCCCAAACCCCCTTAGTTTATGCTAATTGAGACAATTGTGACCCAGAACTACTACTACCAGTATGAATTCAGGTTTGCTTTGCCTGTGCAAGCTAAAGCAAATTGAAACAATGTCTTGTTTACTGTTTACACTGACAAGAGTGTGTGTGTGTATTCTTAGCTTTCAGTAGTTGAGGGATCAGACCCTGTAATACATTTATTAATGTAAATGGCTTCAAAGTATATACTGGAATGTGTAAGTTTCTTGGAAACTTGTATATGAAGTGATAGGATTTGTGAGCTCTTTGTGATTAGTTTTGGTATGGGAACATCAGTCTTTGTAGCCCTGAACTGCCAACAACCTTTGTCCTTTATTTTACCTTCAGTAAAAAAAAAAAAAAAAGGGAGGGGGGCGTGTTTGAAATAGGGAAGTAAATGAATGTTGGCTAATGGCCATGTCTTTTCCTAGAGCAAAAAAAAAAAATCTTGGAAAGATGGATGAGACTGTGGACCTGGATTTGAATGATATGTGAAGCTTTGTAAATTATTTATCAGAACAAGCCTTTTTGAAATGGTTGAAGCACTGCTATGTTGAAGGGAAGGAGAATGGTATGGTTGCCAAGAGGAGATTTTTACTGGATTCCACTAAAAGAATAATTGTCCTTTTAAAATGATCTGTATTAAACTTTAAGTAGCAGTTAAGAAATGTCCACACAATACTGCAAATTCTGTTTGAATAGCTCCGGACTCTTTTTCTGCTGCTGATTATTGGCATACTTTATGTATTTTGGATTTTTTGCTATTATCGTTTTGCTCCAGTGACATATTTGATAAAAGCAAAATGATGACAAAGATCTCTTGAATTACAATATCTGACTGGCAAGAATAGTAACTAAGTAATTTTATTTTATTTATGTATTTATTTAATTTATATGTTTATTTTATTTATACGTTGTTTTTAACAAGTGAAAAATCCTGCTAGTGATTGGTATAACCCTTCCCACTTACAGAATTACTGATCTCATTCAATGTCATCCTGCTAAAACTGACGAAGAACACTAATAATGCTTTTTTTTGAAGCACGACCATTTTAGAAAGCTGTCTGTTTTATAACTCAAACAATTGTTTTTGTCTAAGTAGCAATGTCATGTTTCAGCTAACCATATAATCCATAATGGAGACCTTAATAAGACAAAAGACAGCAGATGATGTTTGTTCCTATTAGTTGTAAGAAGGTAATAGCAGTTCACTTTTGTTTATGGAAGAGAACACACATTTCCTTACTTATGAAATGTCTTCAGCTCTGTTTATCTTTTATGTATATTCTTTGGGGTATACAAGTATGTCAGTATTTCAGTAATTGGATTGTGAAGAGTTGAACAGTGAGCAGACCTTCTGAGGACTAAGTTTTCAGAAAAAGTACAGTGCCTGGGGGTGTGTTTATATGGAAGTGTGTTTATATGGAAGTGTGTTTATATGTGTGCTCCTCTTACACAGCTAAGACAAATTTACCTTCCTGGTGTCAGTATTCTTCACACTACTTGACTTAAAATGATCATAAAGCTTAATAACATAGAAGTAGTTTCAATATTTCGGTGTTGTATTGTGTTGAGATGCAAGGGCACATTGCCATGGAACTGATTCCTTCACAAGAATACCCTCAAAAGCAAGCATTCCCCACTTCCCAGGTCTGTAATGGAATACAGATTTATAGGTCAAGTGAAGATAGCCTGGCAACTTTCAAAATATTGTAACATAAAGAGGAAATGTAAAATGAAGGTAAAGCCAATAATTACGTTGGTATGTTAAACTAACAGCATTGCCTGCCTGAATCTGGAAACTACAAATTTGTGAAAGAAACCATTTTAATCTGAGTGATTTTGATACTCTCTGTTAGAAGCCAATCTGAGAAGGTACTCTGTTATTTGAGTATCCCATTTGGGTATTTGAGTATCCCAGTTGTGTATAATTTTGTGTATTATTTATTTCTATATTAATTACATACTTCCATGTAGTCATTAATACATTAGTATTTTGGATGTTGCGGGTCAGTATTTTCATTAAAGCTCTAAAATGTAGTGCAGAAACTATATAATAGATATTTAATCTCTGATAGTTTGTAATGTAATTAATAAAGAAGATGGGAGGTAAATTTGTAAGTAATTCTCTGAAAAGTTCTGTGTATTGTTCCCAGACATTGCAAGATTTGCATGTTTTTTTTATTGTGATTGTATAGCAAAGCTGATGGGGCTTGTCAGACTGGAATGGATAACTGTTGATCTGTTAAATCCAGTGCTTTTACCCTAAAATAGTAGTTTCAGAGTGGGGTGTGAGTTGTATTGGATTTCCAAGTAATAACATATGTCTTGAATTAGAGGGTTTTCAGTACATTTTTTTCTTCTGGAAAGGAATTATATTCATCTGTAATAAAGACTAGTTTACATCTTGATCTTTGAGCACTATTACATTTGAGCAAGTGATTGTGCTCTGGAGTAGCAATTGAGTGTGCAAGAATAGTGTCCTAAGTCCAATTGTTCCTTGTTTTTGTCAACACTGCTAATCTTGTACTGGAGATGTTTACATGATTAGTACACAAGGTAGCTTATGGGCCAACTTAAAGTTTATTAAATATGTTAAGATAAAAACTTTGTAGGAAAATTAGTAAAATGAACATCTGCCTTGGCAATTAAGATGCGGTACAACAAAATATCAGGTAAAAGCCATGGAGGCTGGTGGTTTTGGTTTGGGGTTTTTTTGTTAGCTAACTGTCTGTTTATTTTTAAATCTAGCCACGAGCTGATCCCATCCCGATATGTAGCTTTTGCTTGGGAACAAAAGAATCAAATCGTGAAAAAAAACCAGAAGAGCTCTTGTCTTGTGCAGACTGTGGCAGCAGTGGTAAGTTGGCTGAATTTGCAAATACTAGAAATGTTTATGTTTTAATAGATCTTTTAAAAAAATATTTTAAACTTGTGAACCTTACCTTCTCTTTGAACAAACATAGATCGAGAACTGAAACCGGGGGGGTGGATGAGTTTATTGTTGTTTTTCTTATTTTTGTTTGTTGATTTGGTTTTCGTTTGTTTTTTTTTAACTAGAATTTTGTCATTTGTGTAAATAGGATAATTACAAGTGAGACGTATGAATTCATCTTCATGTCAAAGTATAGATCTACTGAGTAAATTAAGAGGGGGAAACCACACTGGTACAATACAAGAATTCAGTTATTGTTTGGAATCTATATTGGCTTTGAAAACTCAGTTTTGCAATGTGACATTAAATGTTCAAGAATCTTGCACAGATTTGCAACATTTCAGAAGCTGAGGAATAATCATAATAATAAAGACATAGTCTTTATAACAGTCTTCACTGCTGCATTTCTTGTGTATCCAGTTCATTCTTTTATAAAATTATGTTACTCAAGAGGGGATTTGAATAATATTTCAGGTAACATACCACATCAGTTGGGCAGCCTGTTACTTGTCAGGCACAAGATAATGACTCTAGTGATTGCATGTACCTTGCTCCTGTGTGTTGCAGCAACTCTTGCAGACTCTGTGGTTGTTTGTTCTTAATGCACGTGCTTCTCTTCTCTGTAGTGACCACTGATGGGGTCCAAGGGAACGGCCTGAACTTGTGTCAGGGGAGATTTAGAAAAAGCTTCTTTGCCCAGAGGGTGGTCACAGCACCATCCTGACAGAGTTCAAGAAGCATTTAGACAGTATTTTCAGGCACGTGCTATGACTCTTGTCTTGTGGATCCCCAGGACTCCTGTCCTGGAGATGTACTGTCAGGGCCAGGAGTTGGACTGGATGATCCTTGTCCCTTCCAGCCCAGGTTATTCTGTGATTTTGTGAATCTGGAGTCCATGGTAGGTGTGCTGAAGGTAGCTGTGGCAATACCCAGGACAGACTACATCAGTACTTTGAGGAAAAACAAAACGGTATGGATAAAAGCATGTTTTCAGTTAATCAGGATATGGTTTTGATTGTCTGCTTCTCAATCTGTCACTGTGACAGTTACTTTGTATTTTAGCCAGCGTATTTTTTAGTATATTTTAGCCAATTATTGCCCTCTGAAATAAGAAAATTACTTTTTTAAATCCAGTATGCAACAACAAACCCCATAGATTTTTAAATTGTCTTCCTTTAGTGGTTTATAGGTTTCCTCTATTTTCAAATCTGTTTTCTGATATTTGGCAAATTAATAGGGTTTATGCTTGGTTAGACCATGGTGCACAGAGTTTACGTTAATCAGGTGAGCTTTGATATCAACTACTCTTCTGTTGTGTAATAATCCCCTCGTGGGTCTTCAGACACTTTAGAACTGGAAGTCTTGACTTTCATGGATCAGCTTCTATTTGAATTAACACCGATACATTCTCTCTGCCTCATTAAGACTAAATTATCTTTAATTAGTTCCTCAGATGTATTAGATATAAGGAATGAAGTGTTGAGACTGCCAATCAGTTTGCTGGATGGTTAAACTTTAGCTACTGATGCCTAACTAAAATAAAAACCAATTTCAGTGCAATTTATAAATAACAAAACTTCACTCAAGTGGAGTTTTATTGTAATTGGATTTGTAATTTTGCACATTGCAGTGTATCTCAAAGCTGGTCTGGCTGTCTAACAAATAGAAAAGAAATTACATGTTGTGCACAGCAAGCAAATTGTTCAGTTGATCAGAGATTAAATTGCAGTGCCCACTACTGGCATGTCTGTTTTCTCTTTTTGTTTTTGTGTCAAGTTGCTTTTGTCTTTTCAGGTAGTTCTTCTGCATTCTGAAGGCACAAACTAGCTGGATAACTGCACACTTTTGTGGCATTTGGGAGGATAAAGTATTTGGGTAGTAGAAATGAAATGCACTGCTTTGTCAGTTGGCACAGAGGATTTTCTCAAGAATTAAGATGAGGGATGTCAGATGTGAGAAAACAAATTCCTTTGCAAAAGCAGACATAGTTCCTCTTGGTTTTGGTTGGGTTTTGTGTTGGGATTTTTCTCCTCTCCTGCTTTTTTCCTATCTCATGATTTTCAAAAAATCAACACACTTGAGAACTGGAATCGAACTCTACTTCTATTTTTTGAAACATGATGTGCAGAAGCAATTAAAGAGCTGCTGCTGACAGATTTTTATAAGGGTTTGAAGTTGCAGAAGGAGGAGGGGAAAAAAGTGAGCAACTGGAGAAATATAATAAGTATTTTTTAAAAGGGGGAAAAATAGCTAAAAGTAGAGTACCTGTGGGTACTATCGTTTCAAATTGTATGTTATCCTGAGGAGGCAAGAGCGTTACTGATCAAAAATGGGTAGAGGAGGCTGGAGAGCAGAGCAACAGAGACACTGGACTCAGATCAAGAGGAATAGGGATAGAAAATGTATCACTTTCTAAAATGAAAGTGAAATCACTTTCTAAATGAGATTTAGGGTATGTTTTGGTAATAATGGAATATAGAAATTGTCTTAATTATTGCTGTCTGTGTAAGGATATTGATATATTGGGATAAAATGAGCTGCTAAGAAACCTGCAGGTAGAAAAAACTGGTACATCCCCAAGATAGCTGCACTGACCATCTCAGCTGATAGCTAGAGTCTCCCTAACTAATAACACTTTCTACCTAAAAGATTATCAAACACAAGGTGAGGGTTTGTTTTTTTTTTGGTGAGTCTCTTATACAGTAGTTAACAGCATTTGCATTAAAGTTAAAATTGACTGGAGATATTAGCATAACTAATTTAGCACTGCATTTAGTTGTAGTCACTGATCTAATGCTTGTTCTTTTAAAAGGCTAGTTGTTTCATCAAATTCTTTAATGAATAAACAATGAATACACAAAAGTGAGCAGGTTAAAGAAGTTGCCTTCAGTCACAAAGGAATGAGGCCTTCACTTTTGACTTCCTGATCGTGCCTATTTCTGCCACATCAGTGTATCACAAATCTTAACTGTTTCTAACAAGGACAACTGAATTTTAAAGTGTTTCATTTTAAAGTAGGCCTATATGTATTCCTGGTGAAATTCTCTAGCTTTCAAAGGTCTAAATTTCCAGTAATCTGGAAAACTTGTTTGATACATTGTTTGACAAATTAAAATGTTGATGCTGCTGAGTTTTCAAAGGAAGTCACATGGTGGAACCAGGAGAAATTACCAATTTAATCTCTTCAAACTAGTGTTGAAAACCTCTTGGAGATTTATCAGCTTCTGGATATGGAGAAGATAGTATGTTTTTAATTTCAGTTTAGATTAGTTAGAGCTGAAATACTGCAAATTTGGAAGCCTAAAACATGCTTTCCTTCAACTCTCAAATTTAAAGAAACTAGCTGTAAAGTCAATGAAGGGCCAAATAACTTCAACTGACTACAGAAATCTGTTAAACTACAAAATCTGTGTAACTGCTATGACTGTAGTTAAACAGAGTTCCTTTTAAAATTGAAACTTATTGGTTACCACTTAATGTCTGGTAGGCATTACCCTATACATGTTATTGTCATATTTGCACTATGTCAATTTATGTCTAAAATGAATAGTTTAAGTATTATCAGCTATTAAAGAACAACACCATATGGTATTTTGAAATCTAAAAATTTCTGGGCTGTCTTTGCTACTGCATACCTAGAAAAGACAGTGAAAGAACATGGCAAATACATAGTGATGGTTCCCATTTGCACCCTTCCAGATTCTAGTTACTTATGGCTCAAGGATTTAGAATTGCAGGCAGAATCTTCATTATGAATACCAATGGATTTTTTTTCTTGAATTTTTGTCTGGTAATAAAATCTAGCACTTAAGGCTATCAACAAATGTATTAAGCGGTGTAATTGCTTGAATGGGAAATGTTCCATTGGTAGATAAAAGATATAAACTAGCACAGTTACGCTTAATTTGTTCAACCAGTGGTTACCAACCAGTGAGAAGGTATGTTTCTTATGTTTATACTTCTCATTTACCTAAAACAAAATAAGAATCAACAATTTTAACTGCAGCTTACCTGCTCCTTGAAGTAAATCACTTTTGTGCGGGGTAGATAACTGGAATTAAATATACTTACATGGAGGTGATTCATTTATGACTACCCTTTAATGTGTTAATATAGTTAAGTCATAGCTGATAAAATAAGTCTTTATATGATATTGATTACTAATATCAGTCTCTGTAAGGAGTTTCATTGAAGGGAGCAGTATCTCATTGAACGCATCTCTACAGTTATAGTATATATGTCACTTTCAAGAAAGTGCATACTCAGTTTTAACCACAAAAAAAGTTGGTATATCTTAAACTGTATGCTAAGAATCAAATGGCTATGCTTTTTCAATAGCTTTTGGAAATTATTCTTTCAATTTATTGTTGATTACTCCTTACTAATAGATTATATCCTTGCATTTTATTATCGGAATATGCCCAATTCAAGTTGTTTTTCAAAGTTTAACAATAAAGTGGTTCAAGCCTTGGATACATAGAATAAAAGGAAGTAAAATCTGAAATTTTCACTTATTCAAGTGGCTTTTGCGTTCCATCAGTTGTCCTTGCCATCCATGCCTCAGTCTACTAGAAGACAAAAATAGCAAATACTCATGGATTAGATGGTATTTTAGTTTGTGGTGTTTTAGCTCAGTCCTGGACTGAGAAACAGTCAATGGAGAAAGTCTGAATCACTGTGACTACACCACTACCTAGAAGAAAGCAGTCATCCAACTCTGACAGTGAGAAGAAAGCACCTTTCATGTGTACCACATCACTGCAGCCATCTCTAAGTGCAGTATGGCATCAGGGATTCTTATTCCTCTGACAACTTCTGTATTGATGTTCTTGATAATCTCTGAATATAACACGGGTCAAAAAGTGTTTCCCTGGGAAAGCTTATCCCTTCTTTTTTAGCAGTGCTTTTATCTTTTCTGCATTATGGGTATACTCTGAGGTTGTTGAAGGCATGAAAAAATCACTACCAGTGTTGCCTAAGGTGTTGTATGTGTTCAGTTTTTCTGGTATCTTCTGTAAATTGGAAAAGTCACGTAGGCCTTCAAGGCTACTGTGAAAAGAGGATGGTCCTGCCGAGGAATTTTTGTGTTTTGTGGGAGGTGGTAGTTCAACTACTCCCAGAACCCCCTCCACACCCACCCCCCCAATTTTAAACTTTCTGTCACAATATGTTTTTCTTATGCCAATTGCCAGATTCGCTTTTTCCCTTCTTATTACTCTGAAATTGTTCTTTGTGTATAATTAAGTAATTAGTTGAAATGAAAAAAGGCATATAGTTTGGCTATTCAGTTTGACTCATACTATAGTAAGTATCTGGTAGATACTTATTATAGTTAGAAAAATAACCAATACAGTTTTATCTAAAGATTTCCTCTGTTTATTTTGCGCTGCTAAGAAAGGGGTGTGTGGTCACGTTTATAAATATACTTTTTTCAGAATCAATGGCAATTTAATATGCAATGGAAATAACCTAGTGAAAATAAAAATTCAGTTTTAGGTGCTTATGTAGACCATTCACAGGTGTCAGTTACAGCAGAAGTCAATTTTCTGCTTGTCTTCGTGCATGGGGTTTCATGACAGTTATTCTGTATATTTGTATGGGATAGATGAGTTAATGTCTTGCAAAATTCTGAAAGCAGCTGGTGCTTGCAGGGTTCTGGTGGTGCTGGCTGCATCCTGCTGAACTTAAAAATCAATCTAACCAATTTTAAATCTCAAGCTCTCAGTAACATTGTGGTGTGTTTTAGGACATCCATCGTGTTTGAAATTCTGTCCTGAGTTAACAACAAATGTGAAGGCCTTGAGGTGGCAGTGTATTGAATGCAAGACATGCAGTGCGTGTAGGATCCAAGGCAAAAATGCAGTAAGTTAGACTTGTTGAGTGTTACCTGACTTTCTTTGTTTATATTTGCTTTATAATTAGCACATGCACAAATGCAAATAATTGATGTACGACTTCAAGTAATGGTGTATTAAGTATTTTTTTCTTCTTCCTTTTCTCCACCCTCTCATCCCTGCCCCACCCCAGGATAACATGCTTTTTTGCGACTCCTGTGATAGAGGGTTCCACATGGAGTGCTGTGACCCACCACTATCCCGAATGCCTAAAGGTGATCTTAAGAATCCTTTCCATGAAAATGCTTTCATTCGCAGTCTTGTATCAAGTGACCAAAACACCTTGAGCACGCTAATTTGCTTTTTTTCGCTATGATAAACAGTATGGTTTAGTTCATATCAAAGCCAATTTTATTTGTCATTATGTGACGGGTTTTTTTCTCAGGAAAATAATAAAGGTCTGCGTATAGTTGACCAGATAAATTCACTGTATAATGAGTTGTTGGCCCTTTTATTGAAGGTGAAATTTTAGCAAGGCTGTTAAATGCTTGGAGTATATACACTGACAAAGAAGTCCTTGGAATATGTCAAAGAGACTCTTCTTCATACTTTTTGTCGGAGTAATTGGAAAATCAGGCAAACAAAACAAAATGCATGTGTCTTCAGGTTCCCTAATCTCTAGATTTCTGATATATGTTACCTCTCACTTTTGCTCTTATGTCTTTATGGCTTTCCCTATTTAATCTTAAAGTTACACTAAAGACTTTTCTCAGCTCCTCCCCACCAAGTCTCCAGCCTTATATACAGTAAGTGTCTAGACATGGCTATCTAATGTTAAAAGGATGCTAAATTCAAGTTGTGTATTAAAACAAATATACCTAGGTGTGATCTAGTATATTCTTAACACGCTCTACCATGGTGGCTTTGTAACACACATGTAAATTTTTTATCCCGTCTTAATCATGTCTGAACCAAGATCTAGGTGGTATAAGGAGGGATAAGGTAGAACAGAAATTCTTCTAGGAACCTGTTTGCTCATGATCTTTTCTGTGATCCTTGTTTCCTCTTGTTTTCCATGAGTACTTTGCTTTTAAAAGTTTCAGAGTATGGGTAGAGGTGGATCACTTTTTTTTTTTTTTGTCCACTTTCCCTGCCCTGCGTCCTGTTCAAGAGATAATTTGCTGACCTTGTATACAACAGGTATATGTCTTGGTATGCACCTGCAGTACAAATTAGATAAACTGTGTACAACTAAACTCCTTTTCCTTTATATAGGGATGTGGATTTGCCAGGTCTGTAGACCAAAGAAGAAAGGGAGAAAGCTGCTTCATGAGAAAGCTGCGCAAATAAGGCGACGATATGCAAAACCTATTGGACGACCGAAAAATAAATTAAAGCAACGAATGTTGTAGGTTTCTCTTGGTTTTTATTTCTTTAAATGTTTCTGAGAATGTAGTCAGATAAGAGTTTGATACAGGTTTAAGCAGTTTTTAACTATTTCAAGTTGGGTAAAATAGATTACAAGTGATTTAGTATGTGCCTTTCAGCCCAATGTCCAATAACTTCTAAATTATAGTAGGTGCTTTTGCTGACACATCAGAAGGTGATAAAAAAATTCCTGTAACTTAATTTTTCAGATCCTGTAAGTTTTTATCAAAAATTGTACCTATAGCAGATGCAAATAAACTTCTGTATAATAATATATGCCACAGCTGTCTTTTAAGTGTAGCTTCAAATAATTGAAGTATCTACAGAAAACAAAGTGGATGATATTGAGCTACTTGTATACAAGGAGACCATTCTGCTCAAAGATCTATTCAAAGACTGTATAAAAATTAATTTATTAGTTAATATCAGCTCACAAAACCCATTCCAAAACGCAAACTATTCAAGTAATAGAGAAGTTCTGGTTTCAGTGGTACTCTGGAATAGATTATTGTTGGAATTCTGCTGTTAAGCTGCCACTGGTTACTAGGAAAAGAGGTTGTAATTCCTTGCTTCTTGTGTTTGTCTAAGACAAGAGTGTGCTGTAATTTTTTTTGGCATGTCTTCCCAGGAAACACTGTAGTTGGACATTGTAAGTCTTGGTTAGAGGATCATTTAAGTAGTGTTCAAATACCGAGTTGACATTACACTGAGTATTAAACAGGAACAGATTCTGTGTCAGCTACAGTAGCATGTTGCCCTCCATCACGTGTTCCTATCCACCTACACCTTTCTTCCCCCTGTTTAAATAATGTTTAACTATTTGGCTATGTCAACTCAGCAGCTGAAAAGCTTTCTGGCTCCATCAACTACTCATTCTATACATTGTGACATTTTTCTCTATAGTCTAAAAACCTGTCTCATCTTATTCAGAGTTGCATGGGAGCCACTGTAAAACTTTGCATTTTGCAAAACAAGGGTTTTTTCAGCCAACGGAGCCCACATGTGAAATTAGAAGGAAAACTACTACAGTGTAGTGCACTAAGTTGATGTACTTGATGCTGTGCGTCTTGCTGTATTCCCTTTACCCTTTCTTTCTGCCAGGATCTTTCATCTTGCTGTTTTGGTTCTTGTCCTAAACTTCCATGTATTTTGTACTGGGAAAGTAGTTCAGGACAAGAATAAAGTGTGACACTACATGAAAGGAAAAGATGTAGTTGTATTGGCTCATGAGGCCATGCTGTTAGAGCGGGTGAACCGTTGTACTTTTCCATTCTCCTCCTGAATAAATAGATTAGGAATTTGAAGGTCATTGAAATTGCTATGTCATTGTGCATAATAAAAATATTCTCTATATCTCTAGCTATATCTTGGGCTTTAGGTGTGCCTCTGGTTTTACCATTTGAAAACATATAAGCCTTCAACCAGAGGTTAGGGCTCTGTTGTGGTTCAGGAGTGGTATTTCCCATCTTAGTGCTGCTACTGAGACTCTCCAAACCATGTGCTGCTCACTTGCTTCCCCCTCCCCTTGGAGTGGTGGGAGATGAAAATTGAAGGCACAAAAAGTAAAGATCCCGGGCTGAGATAAGAACAATTTACTGGAAGCAGCAATGAGATAAGAAAGCAAACAGTAGCAGCTACAATACCAATAATTAGGTGTACAAGATAGGCAAAACAATTCACATGTGATTATTTGGAACCGGTGTTACCCACCTGCTCTCCGCTTACCCGACTGGAAAGAACCCCTTCTCCCTGAAAGGGAGTCCCTTCCCCTGCCCCCAGCAATGATGTGAGGTGGCATAGAGTAACTGCCAGGTCCTGGCCATGGTCCTCCTGGCTACTGCAAAAATTAACCCTGCCCTGACCAGAACCAGGAGTGATTCTGATACAGTACTGCTATCTTACCTCTCTACAGACATGTCTCTGGTTCCCACAGTGGATTTAGCAGCAATGTCCCCCCAACACCAATTCTGTTTTCCTCCTTCCTCGTACATATAGTACAAAGGTTGGAAATCTTATGAGGGTTTTACTGTTATGTTTCACTATTGACATCTGAGCTTTTAAAGTGAACATCATGCTAAAGGATGCAGAAATTCTTTCAGTATTGATGATTATTAATATTTTCATAACGGTTTTCTTTGTAGCATGTGAGCTGCATAAGCATGTTACAGGAGTACTTGGGAAGCTCTTTATAAAATAAATATTTGCAATACTGCCAGCACATTTCTATTACTTCAGTGTCTCATATATATAAGAACAAACTAATCTTGTTTTGGAAAAATAACAGGAGATAGAATAAGTGAAGAGACTCTCTTTCATGAAATCCTATTTTAAAGTGATTGTGGAGTATGGAAGACAATAGTGTCAAACATAAAAAGTGTGGGGTCACAGGAAGTACAGGAAGGTTAGCCAATGCCACTTGTCCTTGAATAGTACAAAGAAAATGTGTCCAGTGGTACTAGAATAATTTTTTGCCTGTTGACCATCTGTAGGAGGCCTTCACAGGCAAATTACTGTGCAAGATTAACTTAAACCAGGTGTGTGCTGGCCTCTGGCACTGCTGGTTATTATTGCATCTGGTACTGAGAATAGGTCTTGTGATAGACATAAGCTTGTGACGCCAAAGGATTCAAAAGACTTGCAAGTTTTTGGTTTTGTTGCCTCTTAGGAACTAACCAAATTTAAGGATGAGTGGGTGGAAAAGGGGCTAGTTCTTAAACTGGTGGGCCCTTGGAGGCAGTAAACCAGATGGCAGCCTTAGGCTGTTGAATCTCTAATTAGAAGTAACCTGTTGCAATTAATTACTTCAGTGTCTCAATTAAGAAGGCACAAATCTTCGGAAGAAGACTTTCCATTGTGAAGTAAATAAGCTAACTTCAAAGGGCAGGATGGAAAAGGGAATGAAAGCAAGCATGTGATGCAACTATGTAGCTTTGTTAGCCATTGTACTTTGATCATGTGTCCTGATAGCTTTTTCTTTTACTGCAGATATTTTTAAAAGTTCTGTTTCTATATGCTAGAATATATTACTCTCCAGTGTAGTTCCTCTCTTCAGTTCTTAGCAACTAGTTAAACCTGTAATTCTGCTGTCGCAAATGTTGGCTTTCAGTATGTCCTTTTTCTTCCTAGCATTTAAATAAGATTCACCACTCTGTTTTTTCCTAACACCTTCCACGTTAGGCCTGATTAATTCATGGCTTTTCTGCAAACACACCTTGGTTATAGTTTTGGTCTTTCCTTTGCTATTTTTGGGTTTTGCTATTTTTAGAATTTCCTAAGAAAAAAGTCTGCTTCTTTGGTTTTGTTGTAATGCTCTTAATAAACTACCTCATTTGGCTTTTAAATCTTTGGTGGCAATTTTTACTGCCACTTTTTACATAATCCAACAGGAGTGTGGGGGGAAAAAATAGCAGTTTATTGAAGATGACTGTATTGCTTTAAAGGACTAATAGACTTCTGGTATAGTTTAAGCAAATGTAGTTTGAAGTTAACTGTTGTGATATCATATTAGCACTGAAAACATTCATCTCCCCTGTGCGTACAATAAACTCTATGATGATGGAATGGTTGTTGTACAAATACGGTGTAATGATATTTTTTCCAAAGAAGCACACTTTGGCTATGCCTAAAAGTATGTGGGAAGGCTGTATACTTGGGAGATCTTGCTATACGAGCTGCTTCCATTTATATATACTATGGACTGTCTTTTGAAGATAAGAGGGGAGGGGGAACACAAAGGAACAAGGGAAAAAATAGTTGGATGTTATGGTGTGAAATGTATTTCCAAAATGTTTATGTCTTTGAATTTCTTTAAAGATTTATAAGTACATTGGCCTAGGTAACTTGTGTAAACGGTAGTACTATTTGGCAGTAAAGATTTTGAGTGCTGATTTTTATTTTTCAAATTTTTGCATAGGTCTGTAACCAGTGATGAAGGATCCGTGAATGCATTCACAGGAAGGGGGTCACCTGGTAGGGGTCAAAAGACTAAAGTCTGTACCACACCTTCATCTGGTCATGCTGCATCTGTGAAGGATTCAAGCAGCAGATTGCCTGTTACAGACCCCACTCGGCCTGGTGCCACCACCAAAATCACCACCACCTCCACCTACATATCTGCCTCTACACTTAAAGTTAACAAGAAAACCAAAGGGCTCATTGATGGCCTTACTAAGTTCTTTACACCATCACCTGATGGTCGCAGATCACGAGGTGAAATAATAGACTTTTCAAAGCACTATCGTCCAAGGAAAAAGGTCTCTCAGAAACAGTCATGCACTTCTCTTGTGTTGGCTACAGGTACCACACAAAAGCTAAAACCTCCACCTTCTTCACTTCTACCCCCAATCCCCATCTCTGGTCAGAGCCGCAGTTCTCAAAAATGCAGCACTTCAACTTCTTCTAACTCTCCCCAAAGTCCTTCCAGTCAGTCAAGCATACCCTCCTTTAGTAGCCTTCCTAGTAGCAGTCAGCTGAAGGGACTCTTTGATGGACTCTCTCATATCTATACTACTCAGGAGCAGTCTCGAACAAAGGGTCACCCAAACTATGCACCCCACAAGCATTTGTGTAGTAAACCAGAATTATCTTCCACATCAACATCTAATAGTCATTTCTATGCAAAGAAAGAGGTTAGGAGTAGGTTTATTTCTCATGCCTGTGCCTCTGGATGGGGTGTGTCTAGAGGACATGCTTTTAAAGCAATTGCTCACCTCAAGAGACCAGGTTTCTTTAAAAAGCTCAGGACTCTAGGCAGATTAAAGTATAAAGTGGCCCCTCAGGTGGGGACCCCCTCACCAGGGAAGGGGAGCTTGACAGACGGAAGGATTAAACCTGATCAGGATGATGGTAAGCAAAGGTCAAAGCTCCAACCAAACCTATGTCCCGTTCAAAACCAAAATTCTTATCTCATAGGTCTTAGCTATTTCTCTTGTTCTTATTTCACTTTCATACAAAACCAACAAAACTTTGACCTAGTATCTAATGCTGACTAAATCTCCAAAACATTTTTGGTTGTTTTTTTTTCCTGACTAATACCACACCATTTTTTTTATTATTTTTTGCATCTGTAGTGACACTAGGAGCCCCAAATGCCTTCATAATGTTGCTTATGGCTGTGTAGTAGCGCATGAGTAGCCACTTGTCATGCTACTTCCTTGTTCTTCCCCTGCCGTTTCTGTGGCAGTAGTGCTGTCATCATGACTGTGTGCTGTCAGTGCTTACAACGGTGGGCATTTCAATTCATTTCCCTCTGCTCCATTGCTTTTTCATGAACAGTTCCATCATACTACAGTCTGCACAACACTTGATCTGTACTGCTGTGAGCTACCTTTATAATTACTTTTATTTAAGAAAAAAACCATTTAATTTACAATGTTAGAATGTAGACTTAGCTTAGCATTAATCTCCAGGTTTTAAGGGCAACTTGTTTTCTCTTGTATTTTTTTTTTTTTTTTNGCATTTTTGGGGTGTTTTTGTTTTTTTTTTTTTTTTTTTTTTTTTTTTTTTTTTTTTTTTTTTTTGCCTTCTAGAATATACTGGAATTTTATCAGTGGCATAGTTCTAGCAATAGAATATGCTCCATTTCGTGAGGTTCAAAATTAATGTAGTAGACCTGGACTATAAAGGCTTATACAGACAGACAAGCAAGTACCAGAAAATAGTTCATGCAGCAACAAACTACAAAAAAAGAAGGGGGGGTGAAGGTTTCACTTCTGTTACTTAGTAATCCCAAATTTGGTTAAAATGGGGAGTCACAAGAGCCATAGTTGCAATCCTGTTTAGTAGTATGACTTTGGTGAGGCACGTGTAACCTTCACATCTGTGAATAAACTTTTTGCTGGTTTTAAATAACAGATACTGAAATCAAACTAAGCATCAAACAAGAAAATACGGATGTATTTCTGTTGGGAAGCAAGGACACTGTTACACAGGAGGATTTGGAAGTATTTAAGCAGGCCCGAGAACTTTCCCTGGAGGTAAGAATCACGTTGCAGAAAAGGTAGTTATTTTTGTAAATTAAAACTCAGTTAATTTTCGGTCTGTTCATCTTCATTTCTAATGTATTCCTTCTTATCTAATGCATCATGCTTGCTGTGAATTTTATTTGGGAGGCACTGTATATAGTTACATTCTCCCAGATAAGAGACAAGGCATCATGTTGGAATGGGTCAGATGATAAATGACACTTAAGATAGATCTAGGAAGATATACTTGGGCATTTTGGACACAGGACTACAGGATTAAACATGGAGTTTAAAAGTAGCTGACATCCTGGTCAGGACTGAGAGGATGTTGGTCGGTAGGAACGTGCCTGATGATTTTCCTCTGTGAATAAAGCAGATGCTCTAAAAGCCAAGTCTGTACCAGAAAATACTGCTTGGTAGAAACCTAGGTTTAGAGAGTTCATAAATTCATTTTACCTGATTACTTACCACACTCTGAGTTTAAATACTGTAGGCTTTTTCTAGCAGTGGAAATATTTGAGCTAAATCAGACTAGCGAACTAGACTTTTACTTTTCTGTGTCCATGAAATGAGCAACCAGTGTCTCTGAGAACCCAGGTCAGAAGGTAGGTACATGTAATGTTTCAATTGCTGTTTTCTTAAAATGGTATCATAAGTGGCTCTGTGCTGTACTTTTTTCAGTAATGGAAGTCACTTAATTTTTTTTTCAGGTTTAGTGTACAAGAACTGACATTACCTGCTGTGTGGGTCAATGAAGTGACTTTTTCAAAGTCTTCATTCAGAGTGTGTTAACCAACAAACTCAAACTGAGTTTAAAGATTGTTTCATTATTAGCTCGTGCTTTTGTTTGCTCATGGAAATAGTTCCTACCTCTTGCTTTCTTTATCTTTCATATGCAATCCCCAAAAATGTTAGGTGGTAAGATTTCTAAAATTTGTAACATTGAAATTGCTTTTTCTCACTTTTCTTACTCTTTTATATTTTGCCAGCCCTTTTAGAGTCTAGTAGTCATCTTCTGATGAGCTTAAATGCAGTAGCATAGCTGAAATTACTGTGTTAGTATATTCTTGACTGTTTGAGGTAAATTCCAGTTACTGTAGAATGATTGTGCTCTTAACTTTTTCTCTCATTGTTTTGACAAAAGGACGTCTTTGAGTTTGCACCAGAAGTACAGAGAAGTCCTCACACTAGATGCTGTGGGAGAAGAGAACTTGAGGCTGTTGTGCCTCTTATTTGGCAGAGCTTTTGCTGTTTGTATTTGCTGTTTGCAAACTCTGTCCTCTGTCTAAAAGGTTTGAAGAGCTTAAGCAACTGATTTGGATACTTCAGGTTTCTCATGCTTTCAGTAGGTGAAATTGGTTATATAAAGCTAAAGTTTCTTTTACTTTTTTTATAACTAAATTTTTTTTTTTTAATCGCACCTGACAGAAAATTGGGTGTAAAAACACTGGTGAAACAAGTGGGCGATACCCTTCAGTGATTGAGTTTGGAAAATATGAGATCCAGACCTGGTACTCTTCACCATACCCACAGGAATATGCAAGGTAGCAAGTTGTCAAGATTGCCATACATGGTTGGAATTTTTTCTGATGCGAAAATTACAATTTATTTTTTACTTTTTTTGT
The DNA here is from genome assembly GCA_013397935.1 of Dasyornis broadbenti. NCBI lineage: Eukaryota > Metazoa > Chordata > Aves > Passeriformes > Dasyornithidae > Dasyornis > Dasyornis broadbenti. The sequence continues at coordinate 6,777,757 of VZRN01004407.1, read as the reverse complement.
AACTGTTTATAATTTAAAGCATTTAAAAGTACATATGCTTGTGTAATGATAAGTGAGAGAAAGGATTTGTCTTTCCTTTTAACTTGTTCTAAATCAAAGATGCAATAAAAAGACTAAGTTTTTCCTAGTCCCGCATAAATGTCAACTTACTGTGTGTATTGGTGTGGTTTTGTTCAAGGTTTATTTCTGTGATTTTGTTTTCTTGGGTTTGTTTTTATTTTATTTTGTTGGTTTTGTCTGGGGTTTTTTTGTTGGTTTTGTTTTTGTTCTTAGACCATTGTAATGAGGTATGTCTAGCTTCTGGCTCTTTAGACAAATTAATCTTGTTTGTAATCCAGCATTCGTTAACTTTTTTTCTAAGGACCAGGGAAGATGTCATGCTAAAGAAATAAAGTCAAAGTGGGCAAGTTGTGGCAACAGCATCTCATTTCTGGCCTTCTTTACAAGGGTGCACCTTGGAGTCAGGCAGAGGGCATGAACTCAGCAGATCTCTGTGTAGTTTTGTGTGTGCTGAAAATAAATGTTTTATTAATCCATTGGCTCTATGGATTAATAAAACTATGGCACACTAGAAGATATTCAGAACTGTATGTTTATCAAGCTGTACTACTACAGCAAGCAAGGTGATGTTTTCCAAAATGCTGTTGCATTGTTACTCTGAAGTGCCTCTTTTTTTTGCATGGTGGGAATGAGGGCTATGTCATGTATCAATAATATAAAAATTAAGGGCTAAAAAAGTGTAGAGAGCATTTCTGTTTCCTGTTGTTACCACTGCTTTTATAGTGTTAATTTTTTATTCCAATTTTACTTTTTATTCCCTCAATTTATATCATACTGTGAATGAGTGAGTTACTTATTCCATCAAGTAAATTAATCCCAGATAGAAGCATAATGATGGATAATTTTTAGTATGAAGCTAGAATGGGATGACACTGTAGGAGGCACTGTGGCTCTCAGCTGAGTGCAGTGGGATTACATCATTGAACAAATAGTTCAAACTACATTTTATGTTGTTGATGAACTTCCTTAGGATACCAGAGTAGTGCAAACCATGGATATAATCCCAGAATGTGCTAGTAACTTCAGAGCAAAAGTAAGGAAAATTAAAGGGAAGGAGATCCCTGCTCCCAAGAAAGGTGAAATTTGAAGCATTACTACAGTGTGCTTACTTTGATGGAGACCACAGCAAAAGCTTAGGTGGAGTGTGGGAAGGGGGAAGTAACTGAGATCTACCAGAGGCTGGACTACAAACTAACTGACCACAGCAGAACCCTACTGAATTTGATCCACTGTGATTGATTGATTGATTGAATCTGGTCTTTTCTTATTTTCCTTTTCTGATGACTAGTGTGTGAATGTTTAATCATTCACTCTAATGTTGTACTATTTATTTAGTTATGCTTTAGTAGCATGTATGTATGGTACCTTATATTTGAATGGGGAGAGCTTTTCATTTGTGGTAACTGTGTTTACAGAATGTAACAAACTTTTTGTATAAAATATCGTCTTAATTTTCCTACAGATTACCAAAGCTTTACCTGTGTGAATTCTGTCTTAAATACATGAAAAGTAAAAACATTTTGTTAAGGCACTCAGAGAAATGTGGCTGGTTTCATCCTCCAGCCAATGAAATCTACAGAAGAAATGACCTTTCAGTGTTTGAGGTAGGTATATAAAAAATGCAAACTTTTTGAAAGTAACCAGTTTGTAGGTGTTACAGACCAGCTGTAGAACTAGGGACAAGTTTAACGTGCTTAAATATTTCCCTAGAGGTTCTTCTTATACTGCAAAGCCAAGTTGAGATTCTGCTTACACTGCAAAAAGGAGTCTATCTTCTCTATTCTGTTCTACCCTGCCACGTTCTTTCATGATTTGTGCTTTATTTGTACTTCATGCATTAGCCAACCTCATTAAGATACTTGACTAGCATGAATCTTAGGGGTTCCTTTGCAGTTCTCATCTTTGATTGGTTTGCCTTTACCTTCTCGGCAAAAGTACCTCTTGGCACCCATTAATTTCTAGCTGTTTGAGTGCCTTCGGTATAGGGCAAAGACTAATCATAATGTAGGTGCTCCCAAAGTATAAAAGCATGTAAAGCAGTTTCTTGTGTGTTCAAGAATCACAAATGTAGCTACTAAGTGCTTTTGCCTTCATTTTGGATGTTTGAGAAACTTGCCCTGAAATATAAAAAATCCTGTAACATCAACTTTGGATGTATCAGTCTATACTATTCTTTTGGGAGATGACTTCTTTTAAGTTGGAGGTTTTAAGGATATCCTGGACAAGAGAATTCTTGTTTCAAATAGCATAACTGCAGTTATTAAAACTATGCCTCGACTTCCATGTTCCTGTTTTCAAGCATTCTTACAGCTATTAATAACAGAAAAGAGTGCTGGGGTTACTAGGACTTCTTTTGAGACTGTTTCTCAACAGTATTTAGATGTGTATATTGATAATTTCTCTTTAATTGCGGATAGCAGATTCTTGTATTTTCAAACTGTATAAATGTCTGTTATACTTGGTCAGTGCCATTATCTGTTCAAATACTGGTAGATGCAGTCTTGAAGTCCTTTTTAAAGTTAGAACAAGATCTTTGTATTTGGTTTGTTTGGTTGTGTTTGTGCTATTAAAAATATAGGTATTTGCATCAAGGTGGCTTCCTTCCTGACTTGAGCAAGTTTTATAAATATTGTAGATCTGCCAACAAAAGACTTAGGTTGTAAATAGACTTACCTCTTTTCCTATCAAGAAGTGAAATTGCCCTAGACTGTTCAAAATAACTTATTTTTCTCTCTTAGCAGGTGTTAAGAACTGTGCAGCTTACACTAGGAAAAGTGTGCTTTCCCATTCATTTTTATTAACTACTGCCAACATGTGAATGAAAAATTCTTAGGAAAATAAAGTAAAATACAAAGAAATACTGAGAAAGGGAATGGGAAGTTGGGGGATTGCTGCAAAAACCACGTAGAAAACAAAGTATTGTGAAAGGAGTGTCCCAACTCTTTCTCTCCTGCTTTTATTCCCTTTGTCTGTTTTAGGTGCTTCAGAAAGCACTTATGCTAAGCCTTCTGAAATAAATGTGATTGGTTTGGATCTTTTACTTTCAAAGGTTAATGCCAGTTGTCACTGATTACCGTAGAAACTTAGTCATTAGTTGATGTCCTTCTTCATAGATCCTTTCAAGAATTCTATGCAACCATTTTCTTTTAGGCAGAATGAAGGGTTTGCGGTTTCCTTCATGCTTTGTGTTTTTGAAAAAAATGGAAATAAGTTTGGCATTTTGTGATTTATGTACCTCTGCCCAGAGCATGACTTTGACAGATTTGAGAGCAGACTTTGACATAGCTTACTACTATGCTGTAGCCAAGCAACTTTTGACAGATGCTTCCTTTTGAGCTTGCTGTCCCTCTTTTTTCCTCCCTTCTCACATGTAAAACTGATGAACAAGCTGTGTTTGCCTGAAATTTGAGAAGTTTTTTACATTTCTGTACAAATGTTCTTACTGAAAAAGACAGCTCACATAATCTGCATTTTCAGGCTTATAGCTTACCCAGTGGTGATTTCTGCTTACTTAATGTTCACATTTAATTTGCACACTTGCTAATAAGTGTGAAAAGTAATAAAAAGCATCTGGACAATGGAGTGTGTTATAAGAGAGCTTGATGTATTTGAAAGGCTCTTAAGAGCTGTATGAAAATTTCTTCTGATGCCTTTGGAAGCAGTAGCTATTCATTAAATTTTTCTTCAATCCACTTAATGCAACTATACTGCTGATGTTCCCTCAAAATCCCTAAATATATCCAAAAGGTTGGGTCTTGCTGAGATTTGTAACTAGGATTCTTACTCAAAACAAATTAGAATAGAAGACAGCTTCTTTTTCTGCAGTGTGCATATCATTTGTCTCCTCTCTGTGAATGAAATACAGCTACTGTCATTATCAAAAAAATCAGTACAAGCAAACCTTTCTATTAAGATGATTATTTCAAAAATGTGTTGCCTTTGACTGAGCCTTTCTTTTCAGGAAGTACTTAATTGATCCAGGAAATCTGCATTTGTGTCTGGCTTTTCTGTAGCTGTCTGAATCACAGCTTGACTCTTTATACTCGTAATATACCTAGACTAATTGTAGTATTTAGCCCGAAAATTTACCTCTCTCGCTCAATGATGTTTTAGCCTGGCATGGAAATTTTATCTTGTCTAATTTATCCAAAACATTGATGTGATTGATATGTAATTTGCTACTCATTGATTGGCCTTGCACCTTAAGGATTCAACATAATATATTTCTTTGTTGGGTTTTTTTTTTTTAAAGTTGTACACCGCTGCCTCCTAGCAAACCACAGTTTAATGCAGTTTTAACTAGTGCGTTTTTAATCTGCCAATCGTACTCATTTTCATTCCAGGAATAAAGTGAAAGAAGTAAGTCTATCTTGAACAATTAAAAGGTGAAGTTGCTTTGTTTAGTAAATCCAGATACTCAGAGGTTACTTAAAAATGCAGAGTAATTAACACTAACTGGAGATTCTTTATTTAAGAAGAAACTGGGACATTTCTCTTCTGAACCTTGATGTGTTCTGTTTGTTTGGTTTTTTTTTCTTGTAACACCATACTGTTCATGTTTTCTTCTAGGATATGATTGATTCAATAAGTTATTTTGTCCTAACTTGTTGGTGTCTTGGAAATAACTGCATCTGTCTTGCTTTTCTAGGTTGATGGAAATGTGAGCAAAATTTATTGTCAGAATCTTTGCTTGTTAGCTAAGCTCTTTCTGGACCACAAAACCTTGTATTATGATGTTGAACCATTCCTCTTCTATGTCCTTACAAAAAATGATGAGAAAGGATGCCATTTAGTTGGATATTTCTCTAAGGTAAAAATGAAAATAGTGGGTTTATTTAATATTTGTAATTTCCTGCTCTCCTTAATACTTTTATCAACAGCAAAGAAAAATCAGAAGTTTGGAAAAAAACCATAAGGCTTGAAAGCCTCTCTGTAAATTGTAAATATTATGTGCATTGTCTCAAATACACTATACTTTCTTGACTCTGACTGATGCAAAGTAAGAATGCATTCAGCCACATGTATTGGGGTGGTTTTTTTTCTTGGTTTGGGATTCTTGTTTTTTAGTTTGTTTTGTTTCCAGAGTTTGTTGTGGTTTCATTTGAATATTTAAATCTTTTTCCTCCCCCAGCATTTTTGCATTAGTATGCCAAGTCTAACTTTTACAAGTTGTAGGTACTTGTAATGTTGATGTGTTTTCATGGCTTGACTGCTAGCAGTTCAAGCTGGCTATTTAGATGTAAATGGGCAGTGATGTTGCTCTCTTGTGTGCAGTCTGATCTGATGCAGTTACTTGCTGCTCCAATGTAAGAATTCATTGCCTAACTTCATGGTGGCTGCCTTGTTTAGAGTGGATGTCTCAGTTATGGCTGATTTTCAAGTAATAGGTGGCTGCTATTGACAAAAATAATACTTAAGTGGACTATCTTGACAAAGATGACCAAGAAGAATGGTGTAGTTAGATGTGCCTGCAACAGGAAAAGCTTCCATTATTGTCTGTAATTTGCCCCTAAGGGATGTGATGAATACGTACAGTTACTCAGAAATTCACTTCCTCATCCTAGTATTGCCACCTCCTATTGACTATATATTTTCTTTCTTGAATAAGTGATTTTTGGGAAAGCAGTAGTAAGTAGAAGCTCAAAAGTCTTGTCAGAGCACCTGGATGTTGTTCAGTAATCTCTTGAATGTCTGACCACATCCTTCTGAAAGATGGGCCTTGCTGGAATTAAAGTAACAGTGAGACATGGAGGCACAATTTACACTGTCTTTTGTGTCAGTCGGAACTGCTTGTGACAAACATATCAACTTTGATTTAGCAAGTATTTTCTCCATTTATTTAAGGCCTTGCAGCTTAAGGTGAGTCTCTTGATTTTTGTTCCTTATCATAGAATTGTTAATGTTGGAAAACACCTTTGAGATCAGAGTCCAGCTGTTACCCCAACACTGCCATGGTTACCACTAAACCATGTTCCCAAGTGCCACATTTACAAGTTTTCTGAACATTTCCAGGAGTGGTGATTCTACCACTTCCATGAGCAGCCTGTTCCAATGCTTCATAACCCTCTCAGTGAAGAAATTTTTCCTAACATCCAGTCTGAACCTCCCTTGGTGCAACTTGAGGCCATTTTCTCTTGACCTGTCACTTCCTACTGGGGATAAAAAGCCCAAGTAGAAGGTATCCACAGCCTTTCCCTTATCCTCCAAGTGGGTCACCCCTCATAGAAGGGGATCAGGTTAGGCAGACAGGACCTGCCTTTCATAAAAGCAGCCTGACTGAACCTGATTCCCTGGTTGTCCTGCATTTGCTGTGTGATGGCAGTCAAAATGATCTGCTCCGTGACCTTCCCCTGGCACAGAGGCTAACAGACCTGTACTTCCACAAATCCTCTTTCTGCCCTTTTTTGTTTGTTTTACAGTTGCTAACTTCCAGTCAACTGGGACCTTTATGGTTGACTAGGACTGCTGGTAAATGATGGAGAGTGGCTCAGTGAGCTCTTCCAGCAGTCCCCTTGGGCCTCATGGACTTGTAGATGTCTTAGTGGCATGGCAGGTCATTAAGCATTTTCTCATGGATCTCAGGGGCTTCATTGTGCTCCCTGTTTCTGTCTTCCAGATCCGGGATCTTGGTACCCTGAGCACAGCTGGAGGCAGAGAAGGCATTAAGGACCTCAACCTTTTCCTCATTGTTGTAGTTTAAGCCCATCTGGAAATTAAGGCCCATGAAGCCACTCCCCTCTCCCCACCCCATACTGGATCAGAGGTGACCCAGCTGGCACCACCCTACTGTTCCCCCCACATTTCCCCCCCACCCCAAGCCTGAGATAGTGAAAAAAAAATGGTGGATAATGTTCCAGTCAGGACCAGTGCCACTCCACTGCTCTGCTTGCCACCCGCTCCTCTGGAAAAGGACAAAAATAGCTGTGGACCTTCCACACATCCTCTTTTACCTCCATCCAAAACCATGCCCCCTTCTTGGAAGTGGAGAATTCCTTACTTCTACCCCCAGCGATTATGTCAGTGGTATAGAATAACAACGATTTTTTTATTGTCTTATATGACAGTGGCCAGCTTGTATTCTAGGTGTTCTTTAGTCCTTCTAAGACTCTCCCCGCAAAAGCTCACAACACCCTTGAAGCCCTCCTGTTGTCTGCCACTTCTTCCAAAGGTGGTAGACTTTCATTTTCTGTGTGCTTTAGACAAAGCTCTCAGTTCAACCAGTCTGGTTGTCCCTGCATGCTCATTTTGACACACATGGCAATGGCCTACTCCTGTATCTTTTAAAATTTCCTTTTTTAAGCACATCTAGCCTTTGTGGACTCTTGCCCCGCAGAATTGCATCCTAAGGGACTTTCTCAACCAGTGTCATAAACAGGCCAAGTCTGCCCTCTGGGAGTTCAAGGTAGCAGTTCTGCTGACCCCCTCCCTCATTATTTCTTCAAGAAACAGAAACTATCATTTCATGATCACTGTGCCAAAGACGACCTCCAGTCATCACATCATCCCCCAGCCTTTGTTCACAAGCAGCAGGTCCAGCTGTGTACCTTCTCTGCTTGGCTCACTCAACAGCTGCATCAGGAGGTTAGATTCCTCACACTCCAGGAACTTCCTAGTCTGCTTCCACTCTGCTGTGCTGTGTTTTCAGGAGACATCTGGTAAATTGAAGTGCCTCTCAAGAACACGGGCTAGTGGTCATGAGACTAACCTCAGCTGCTTATAGAATAATTCATCTGCCTCCTCATCATGGTTGAGTGATCTGTAACAGACTCCCACCAGGATATCTGCCCTGTTGCCCTTCCTTCTGATTCTTGCTCAGCAACACTCAACCCTTTCATCACTGTGATTAAGCTTCAGACAGTCAAGACAGTCCCTAATGTACAAGGCTACCCCACTGCATCTTTGTCCTCACCTTCCTTCTGAAGGGTTTATAGCCATCCATTTCAGCACTTGAGTTGTATAAGTCGTCCCACCATGACTCCATGATGACAACTATGTCATAGTTTACCTGCTGCACGCTGGCTTCTATTGACTCCAGTTTGTTGACCATGCTGTGTGCATTGGTGTATGTACACTTGAGTTGGGCTCTTCAATCTTGCTGCCCTTTCGGGGGGAGCAGCTCTAATTCCTGTGTGACTATTGTCAGGTGCTTCCATGGTTTCTAACACATCAATAACCCTTGTATCCTTGCTGCCATGTGGATCTCTATGTCCTACCTTTACTCAGGTGGCAGAGTGAAGGATGTCGCTAGCACACCGTCCCTCAAACAATGGGTACATCATCTTCCTCCTCTTCACCCCTGTTGCTTTTGGCCAGTCTGTGTTGATCACAATGTGATCTGATGGTCACAAATGCTATCACTACCAAAACTTAGGGAAAAATCTTCATCCCAAATTATTGCATGTCCTCCATCTATGTCTCCCCCCCTCCCTTTTTTGAAAGAAGGTGTGTGTGTGTGCGTGCTCTTGCTGGCAGAAACGCCCTGACTTTTGTTACCTGGTTGTAAACGTGTTGCCAGGATGTGGACTTCTTAGTAGCAGCAGTCTTGAGAGTTTGGGAAGCCTGTACCGAGAAAATACTTAACCATACTGTAGAAACTAAGAAACCTTGTGAAATATAGCTTGGGTATCTGATGGAATATTTGGGAATTAATGTATTGGCATGTGATCCTGTCATGTTGTCACTGACCTAGTGTCATCTCATGCGGAGGCTGAAATGATAGCTGGTGTCTTAAACTATACATGTGCTTACCACAGCTCCTTGTCAGTTATACTGACCTGGATATTTCTGGTTGCTTTATTTGGTCTCCTTGAAAACTGCCTATTGCTGATTTTTGGGGTGTAATCTTTTAAAGATAACAAAGCTCTTCCTTCTTGTCAATAAATTCGAAAGAAGCTATAAACCTTTATAGTTACAACAGCTTCCTAAGCTTAGCTTCTATTGTCTTAAACAATCAGTGTAATATTTGCCTCCATTGCCCATATATGACTTCATTCTGTCTGAAAGCTTTTGTTTCTGAGATTCTGCCTTGATTTGGGTTCAGCTGAGAAGCATCTATCTTTGAAAAAGTTAGTATGCTTCAAGTATAACTTCTTAGTTCTGCACATATGACCTGCACCCTGACCCCATATTCAGAGAGAAGACAAAATAAAGATGAAAACCTGCAGGCACTTAGTGTAGCGATTATTGAAAATACAACTTCACCATGTGTATGGATATTGTATTCCCCTTTTATATCCTTGAAAGAATGGTCAGTGAAGCATGAAAATATTTCCCTCTTCTTACTGTCTTCCTGCTTTACAGCGTTTAAACTTTATTATGCTGTTCAGACAATGTATTAATTTTTAAGATGCTGAGTGGTTAACTAATTAAAAAATATTCTGAAGGGTAGGTTTGATACTTTCTTAAAATTAGATATTAACGTGGAATTATTTGACTTTGGTACTGAACCCATACATCTGTTCACCTTATTGGGATATTTTACAAGGACAGTAGCAGGTGCAGGCAATTGCCCACTTCAGCAGTGCTTTGACATACTTGATCTGTTTCTCCTTCCCACAGGAAAAGCTTTGCCAGCAGAAGTACAATGTCTCCTGCATAATGATCATGCCCCAATACCAAAGGCAAGGATTTGGAAGGTTTCTCATTGATTTCAGTAAGTGAAGTGTTTTATTTACACTTGTGATCCAAAGAGATGATGGCTGTTATATGAAAGTGTAACATACGAAACTTCATTTAACTCACTTTGTTGTTTTTATCAATAGATAATGAGATTTCTGTTTATATTTACATAGGATAGAAAAGCTCCCTCAAGTGAAAAACTTAGTGCTGTTCTGTTATTGTACTCGAGGAAATTGAGAATGGATCTCTCGGCAGTAGTATTAGCTCACAAAGCTATTACCCTGAATGAATTGTCTAAATTACTTTCCATTTTGTTTTGCTCATTAGTATAAGAAGAGGCAATTATTTGTGATTATAGCTAAGAAAGTGTTAGTCCGAGACATTCTTTCCATTCTAATATTTCTAGCTTATATCTTCTGTTAGCAAAAAAAAAAAAAAAAAGCTTTAATTGAAGAATTGCCCCATGGGAAAAATGTGTTTTGATTTTTGTGTTCATCACTTTTTAGTGAAAATCGTTACCAAAAAGGGTGTAGGTGTTCATGGCTGTACATGTACTTGCTGCTTTAATTTGCTGAGTTGTCTTACCTGTTAGAAAGCTTCAGGCACACTTGTTTAAATATAGATTTGTTATCTCCCCAAATCTTTGAGGTGCAATGGAACTCCAAACAAAATTATCTAAGGAAACTTCTCTGCTGAGTGTCTTCATTACTACTGAATCCAGCTTTCTACTGTAATTTAGAGGGAGGATGATAAGGAGTTAGAGTATATTGTATGTGGTTGCTTTTCCCTGTTAGGTTTTATAAAGCACTGTAGAATTACATGACAGTAGAGATAGTTCAGATAATAGGATTCCTGCCCTGAAGGTGTATGCAAGAACATTAAAATGCAAATAATAATACATTGCAGTGTAACAGCAGGACAAAGACAATAATTTGTAACTGTAGAGTTTTCAAGTTCTGTGTCTTGCAGTGTTGTACCCAGCATGACTGTGCTAGAGTGCATAAAGATACTTAGTATGTCCCATCATTGTATGGCTTTGTAAACAGCCTTCAGTATACCCCTGTGAGTTAGGTGAGGATGGTTCTGGACCACTTAATCCACCATTGAAATGTAGCTGCCACTGGAGTGGAACACAGCAGCTGTTCCATTGTGCGCCTTCTGCAACCTTTTAGCAAAGGCTGTGAGAAGTACCACATATTTCTGGATCTATGGAGAGAATTTTAAGCTTGCTTAGGTAGAAATTGGCCCTGTTTTAAGATTAGAATCTTTTTTTTTGCAAAAGGAGATGAGGAACTCAGTGGCACTGGTAAGTGCTTCCAGGCTTTTGCTTTGTTTGTTACTCTGTGGTGTCTCTCTCTCAAAAAACAAAGAAAAAGCACTCTCAACAAATGTTATTCTGGTTGAGTTTGTAATAGTTATAAATGTAAAACTGATGGCACAGCCATGGAGCACCTTTAACTTCTGCTGTGGCTAACAGACTGCCCACTTCCTGAGCACACAGTCTGTCCTTCAGGACCTTTCCACAGTGCTTGCCCTTTGTTTTCTGGACAGAAGTTCCCTTAACTAACTGGGAATCAGACCATTTCATTTTCCAACAGAATGAACAACTAAGAGATGGCTGATAAAGTCTGGCTCTGTAGTGTGAGTAATGTGCAAACTACCTGAAAGGTAGTGAGGGAACTGCTTCTGACTTTTTTTCAGTAGATGTGGAAAGGAAGGGAAAACTTTTAAGATTAGTTTTCCTATGTTGTATTTATATCTTTTTGCTGGAGGGAGGCTGAATGCCATGAAATGGGTCATAGCTTCATTTGAATTAGTGATCCCAAAAATCTGTCTTTGTACAGGAAACCCCTTCAAAATTAATTATTTACTCTTTTTCTTGGAATTTTATGTGTTTCTGCCTTCTATGTTGTGAGTGACTAACTACCATCTTCTTTGTGCTTGACTCTTTCTGTTCACTTGTGGTCTGCTGAGTATAAATTGCTCTAACTGGTCTGAGAAGATATGATATAAAAAACCCCAGTTATTATTCTAAACTTGAACAGACCAAGTTTATCATAGTTTAAAGCATTCTTTGCCAGTGACTTTATCTAGACTGTCATGTTCTCATAAAGTCATAGCAAGATAAATTTTATGCTCTGAGTGTTGTCTTCATTTGTTATGTGGGTAATGCTTGTAAACTGCTCTATTTTGAAATTTGTGAAGCAGTCACTGGTACTTGTCTTTTTTTTTTTTAATAACAGTAACCAGAACAGCTTTTAGACTATAATAATAAAAATGTAACTGAGCAAGTAATTTTCAGAAAATGATAGTTACAAACCACAAAAGGGAAGGTTTTAAGAACTGTTTGCAAGCAATTGACTGCTCACATTATTTTGTATATATCTAGACACTTGATAGGCTGGAAAGAATGCAGTCTTTAAGCCACTATGCGACTTCTGCTTTGTCAGCAGTCTGCTGAAAATGTAGTTTGTGGTAAAAATTTGCTTCTTTTTTGGTGAGATGCATTTGTTTGCTCAGATTATGGTGCATTCTTTTGTCTTGAACTAATTTAATCTTCACAGATGTCTTACATGGTCGTACTGTGACTTGCAAGGGAAAACAAATACTTTCATTTTGCTAAAAGAAAAATAGGTATTTGTCTTCTGACCATTGATTTTTGTTTTTTTTCAACTTAACATTTTCCTAACTACACTTAAACTTACCTGTACTTCATATCAAAACTGGTAATAGCGTTATTTCTTACTCTGTAGACACCAATGTAAAGGTCTATCTGTCTGTTTCTTCAGGAATCTATAATCTCACCTATGGGAAAGAGATTTTTTTAAGAGGAAATTGACTCTTGTGAGAACAGGTGTGCTGTAAAATGGCTGAGTTTGTTAGTCTGTCTTCAGCAATAATTTTATTTGTAGTTTTCTGTATGTTATTCATCATTAAAATAGAAATGTTGTTAAAAATCAAAATATGTGTTCTGTATCTGTGTTCTTAAAGCCTGGTAAGACTTTTTTTGGTGACTTGTAGGGAAGCTAGAGATTTTGACTGTGATAGAAACTTGCTGGACTTTTTAGAAATCGTGAAAAGCTTAGTTGTAAATATTTATTAAATGGTTAAACTGTTGATTTGTAAAATTGAAGACTTGATATTACTTCATTTTGCTTAATTCACTGAGACAATCAGTTTAACCTGTTTTGAAGCATGACATACTGAAGATAAAATGGTTTACATGAAGTTTGCACTTTGTTTACACTACGTATGCTTTATGAAATACTATTTTATAAACGGTTGATTTTTCACATAGGGATAGCGAACCTAAGTTTTACTTGAAGTGTAGCTAACATATAAAGCATTTCCTGAAAATGAATAAGGGTCTTAATTTGCTTGTTATATTTATACCTTTCTGCCTTTTACAGGACTGAAAGTTCTTGCCAAACTTCTTGGGTTTGGGCTGTTTGTTTTGTTTTCATTTCCTTGTTGTGCTTGTGTTCTGTGGGGTTTACTGGATTGTGATTACGGGGCTGTACCTGAGGGAGCATAATTGACTTCTGCATCCATCTTTTGTATCTGCTGTAAATAAAGTTTTTGGGCAAGTAGACTGCAGCTGAAGTTGATCCAGAAATAAACCAGAAAGCAGGCTTTATTGGGTAAGAGCCTATTCTGGGTTTGTTTCATTTTAAGTCCTTTTGCAGTGATATGCAGTTGTCATTCCTGTCACAAGGATTACATGTACTTGCATTTGGGTGAACCTTTGTATGTCCTCTGTCAGTTCAGCCTGTAGTGCTGTGGTTATGACAGTGTAAGCACTGAAGCTACAGTGATGTAGCTTCTCTCTGTGCAGACCCATTTATTTTACAAACTTTAGCAGCTTCTCTATACAAGACACTTTTCTTTGGGTTCTTGATTTGGGTTCTTGCAAAGCCTGGAATCTCCATATGCTTTCTATTCCTATTCATTAGACTGCAGTGCCAGAACATATTAGTATTTCTTTATTTGGCATATCTAACACAGAGTTCAGTATTACTAGAATGAAATACAGCAATATTTCATATTTGTTTTCTGTAAGTTTAAAGTCATCTTTTGATTCATACTTCTTCACGAATCTCATCTTGTTACAGTCTCATATTTCTGCGTACTGGATTGCAAATTCCATGCTGGAGGCCTAGCCAGCAGTTGGAAGAAAAGAAATGCATGTGACTATTAGGATAAACCTTTCCAACTGTGCTGGCTACGATGTTGACAGTTCATTTGCATTACAGTAACAACTGGGCTTAAGGCTGAGGAACAAAGTCCTTGATAGTCTTTTGTTATTTATCTTCAGGGTGTTTCTGGTCCAACTGATTGTAGCAGTTTCTTCCTTCTCTTCAGAATTTGTTGTTTTTATTTGGTTTATCTGTTCATTATGAAATTTTTGTTCTTGCTCAAGAGATGGAACATGTTTTAAGGATGCTGGGATTCTGTTTGGGCTAAATACATTCTTTGGTTTGTGGTTTGGGTTTTTTTGTTTGTTTTTTTGGTTCATTTTTCTGAATGTGTGGGAAAGTCAGTGCTGACTTTTTAAACTTTCCTATCGTTTGTTGCATGCAGCTTGAAAAGACTGGATTTTTTTCCTCATAGCTTGACTTAACCATATTCTCCTTTAGGATTTGTAGCTCATATTTTTTGTGAGAAAACCATGATAGGGAAAGGCAATTCAAGTCTGGCAGTGGAAGAAATGAATAGAATTTATATTACCTGAGGAGTTTTATTCTGGTGTAGGAAAATCGGCTCTGTTAAATGTCCATGTTTGCTCATGTGCCCAGATCTGGTATCTGTTTCTTGGTCAAGTGTTAGTTTTTGTTTCTTGTTCCATTCAAACAGGTGGGTAAATCTTCAAGTCCTGATTTGCATAAGCAGCAGAGTAACAGTAGTAGCAGCACTTGTGCAACAGCTAAGGTATAGCACCAGGGAAGGCAATTTTCCAAAGGATGAGAGGAACAAAAAAATTTGCTCTACAAGTAAGGGAAAACTGTTCATGAAAAGTTATTTCTTTCCTCCTAAATGCTTTTCATGAGTATCAGAGCCATTGATAAAGGACGTCAGTACCACTACTGATATTTTTCAGTTGGTAACTGAGAGAGAGATCCACTCTTTTGCTCAGTTAGCGGCAACATTCATTAGCCTGCCTGGCTTTTCAATAGTGTTTATTTGCTGTTTACAGCTTTGAAGAACTTGACTGAAGATCTGGAACTAAAGCCTGTTTCTTTGCTCTCAGTTCTAATCCTGTCGTCTTGACTGCAAATACCTACAATCACATGTTCACATATAACCATTTAGGGGCTTTTGAGCGCAAAAGCTGAGTCAGTGAAATAGTCTGGGCTGAAAGTGTGTGGGGAGTAAGTACAGATGTCCTCAAAAGTGTTTGTTTTACATGATCCTGTATGCACTTTCCTTGAGAAGTGAGGGATGATGATGAGGTAATGAATAGGCAAAAAAAGTATGCATAGCTTTGTAAAGTGCATTCTTGAATTCCTTCCAGTTTGCACTTGTTTGAGAAGATCTGCATCTCTCTACGGAAATATGGAAGATGTTCACTGCTTAGTGCCCAGTCATGCAGAAGTGGTAAGCACTGTGTATTGAGGCCAGAGAACTGGCAGAGATGTTTTCTGTCCCAGAAGCATCTACAGGTACCATAAACCTGTAGTGATGAGAATGGGGACACTGTGTTTCTTTATTATGGCCAGCAGTTTTGAGATAGTTTTGAAACAAGCTGAAAAAACTGCATTGCATGAAACATAGGTTAGTCTTCAGGCACAGTTTAAGGAGACTGTAAAGGATGAGATTTTCTTCTGGTGTTTATCGTCCAAGAAGTTTGTTAAAGACCTCGTCTAGCTTGTAAAATCAATGTTTCTGTCAAAGGAAAGAGGTTTGGTTTCTGCTAAGCTTGAGGAAGAGCATACAGCTCAAAAATAAAACTCTTATTTTTTTCATATGCTCAATTCAAACAGCATTTACTCTTGTAGGATCAGCTAGTTATTTCCAACTTCCTTGTGGCTCCTGTACTTGAAAAGCTCTGTCTTCTGATACAGACAAAAGGTTATTTTTGATTAAAAGTAACAATTCCTTTCAGACAATTTTGGGCTTAGTTTTCTCACTTGTGTGCATTACTATGTCTTGGGTTTTGCAGTATCTTCAGAAGGAGCCAGGGTTGAGCTTTCTATGGCTAGTTGAAATTTGGACTGTGATCTCTTCTAGTTTCATGCTCCAAAGTGGCTTTGTGGTGCTTTAGTTTATCAAGAAGGTTTGAAAATGTTCCTGTGCCAAAATATCTATTTTATAACTTGCTTATCTGTGGTTCTCACTACAGTGTTCCCAAGCTTTCTGCTTTAACAGCAAATTAAGCTACTCCTTTGTGGAAACCTGAAAAGCAGTGATTTTTTGTGAAGCAACATGTTTGTGCAGCCATCCAAAAAAATCTAATTGAGCAAAACTTAAAACTAGTAATGGACTAACATGTGGTCTCTCATTTAGGGCAACATATTGCTAGCATTTGGGAAAATGTCAACCCTGTTTAGAAGATGAATGACTTTTTAAATATAATAAATGTGTTGAAAATAAGTGGTGGAATAGAGTAAAAATGCTGCCTGAGGTTTTTACAGGGCTTCTGAAAAAGGAGTGTATCAGTAAAGGAAGAGCCTTGGAAAAGGTGACAGACTTTCTTGATTGAAGTGTTTTAATTTTCTGGTAGGAGGCTGAAATGAGGAAAATGAGCACAAGCTATTACAGTACGGAAATGGTGCTGTTTCGTCTTTAAAGCATTGCTTGAAAATGGAAACAATGGCAAAGTATTAACAGAAAAGTGCTGTGAGGGCAAAAGAGAGCAGAAGTAATAAAATATGTATTTTTCTTCTTCATTATGGTGAATTCAGACCGTTTATTTGCTTTGTGTAGCCTTATTTGGTGGTGGTAATTACCTGTGTAGACTTCTCTTAAAGTAACATGATAAAGAGGGGTAACTGACTTAAAACTGTTCAGATGGAAACAAGACAGAGATCTTGAACTGGGAAAACTTGTGTTCTTTTAGTAATTAATGAATTAACTTCTGGAAAACAAAACAAAATCAAAAAAATATAAAAGTTGATGATATAATGAAATACAGGCATTAGGAGAGATCAGAGGAAGTGTGTTCACATGTGTGGCATCTAAGTTCTGGTATACTTATGGAACTGCTGGGAACCACTGTCTGATACCTGCCTGCAGTTTAGAGCTAGGCCTAAGCTGCAGGAGGCTGGAAGTGGTTGTGGATCTACTTGTGTGGTATGTGTTTATATAACATTAATAGTCTTAATCTCTTTATGAGAAATAATGTGTTAGCCAGAAAGTGATATTTTGGAACACCTTATGATTTAAGAAAATCATAAGGAATTTTTCTAATGTTTAAGTATTTTAATCAAAAATGAATATGAAGTAGAAATAGCATTTGAAAAACTAGAGTGTCTGTGGAATGATGAACTCTTTCTGTAAACACCTCTTACACTGTTCATTTCCGAAATCTGGCGTTAAGATGTTGCTCTAACAAATACTGAAACACAACAGAAATACAATCCAAGAATAAACACACTTTTTAAAAGAATTTTTCATAGGTATACTTTGCTGTGGTCTGTAAACAGAATTGAGGTGGGGATGAAGTGGGACCATGGGGAGTTTTTTTAAGAGAAAATTTATTTTAACTAAGAGCATTTCAGCATTTCCTTTCTCACATTACAATCCTGAAAGTACTGTTTTGTTACTGCTGGGGATGTGACAAACAGTGGAAGGTGAAAATATGAGACCGAGGATGCAGAGGAATAGTTTGGGTTTTTTTAATAGACTTTATTGGAAAGATGAATTCTCAGACTACACTTAGGAAAATTTAAGGATCTGTGTAAAACAGGCTCGTTTCGTTTATTAAATGTGGTGGCCCATGTTCAATCATTCTGTGCTGTGGGGTGTTTTACTACTGACTGACTTGTGTTCCTCAGTACAGAGCACTGTGTCAGTATCCTCATTGTTTTGTGTTGGTGTGTTTACAGATGCCCTGTGTCCAAATGAAAGCTTGAATTACCTGGGTTTTTTTTCTTTTTCTTTTTGGTGTTTTTTTTTTGTTTCTTTTTTTCCTTTAGGAATGAATTTAAAGTGTCTGTAGTGGCTGTGAATTTGTGAGGGAGCCTGACTGCTGCTGCTTATTCTCTGTTCTTGATGATTGATTATGTTGCTGACCCCAAAGCTTGAGTTTGGCCTCTCCTAAATAACTAATAAGGAGCATTCTGTCAAGCTGAGATTTAGATGAGGGGGGAATGAAGATGGATTTTGAACCAAGCTTAGTTGACTTAATATTATTCCAAGAAAATCAGCCTCTTGGGATTTCTTAGCATCACTTTTATACAGCTTTAAGACACTGTACATTTATCAGAATTGCAAAAGAAAGCAGACACGTCACTTCAGATACAGACGCTAAGACTGTTTTAACTGAAGAGCATCTTTATTCTAGATAGCATTGAAAACAGTGACAAGGCAAGGCTAAACATGCTAAGAATGATAGCAAGTATTTGTTGGACAAAGCTGTGTTCTTAGGGCATGAGTGAACATAGAAAGCCAACTGCTGAAGACTGGTGGCTGAAAGCAGATTTTAATTAAGTAGTGCATCTTTCATGATTAAAATTTTTACAGAGGGTAAGGTAGCCTGGGAAAACAGAAATTGTCTGAGTTGGTAGGGGTCAGGTTAGGAAAGCCAAAGCCCGGATAAAGTTAAATCTGACTGGGGACATTAAGGGCAACAAGAAAATCTGTAGATAACATCTATAAATTGGTGACAAGAGGAAGAATAGGGGAAATGTGAGCCCTGTCTGGAAGGAGAGACCTGGTTGCCTGGGATATGAAGAAGGCTGAGGTATTCCATGACTTTCTTACTTCGGTCTTCAGCAGCGAGTCCTCCAAACACATGGCCCAAGCTGCAGAAGACAAAGGCCTGTCATCCTGTTGTTAAGGCACAGAGAGAATCTTGTCGCCTTCTTAATGAATGTCTTGTTTCCAGTGCCAATGTTTTTATAAGTCAATTCTACCTTCTTTTAAAGAAATTTTATTTTTCCCTTGTTTAGTGCTGTTTTGAGTCACAGTAGGTATTAGCAGATTACTGTGTCTTGGTCTTAGCTTTTTGAAGTGTGCTGTAATAGGTACATTTGTGTTCGATGCTTGGTAGATAATGTGCACTTTCTTGTGCAGTTTCTGTATATGTTGACAAACCAGGTATTACCATCAAATTTAATAATAACTTTCTTCACCTATTGTGGGATCTTTTTCTTCTAAATCTTGCTTAGTTAATTCCCTGTTGTACAGTGTGCTTTAGTAGAGCAAATGAATAGCGATGGCGTTTTGCTGCTCCCATCAGACAAATGCAGCTTGCATCTTTTGTTGTATCTTATGGAGTATGTGTGTCAGGACTACTGACCTGAGCAAACACACTACTTGCAGTAATTTCCTAGATGTGCCTTTTGGCTTCTCAGTATTCAACTCTGTTTCGCTTTTGTTCATGTTGTTTAGTACTGCTAGGCTGGCTGTCCTTTGTAGGTATGAATAAAATAATGACAGGAAAAGCACTTGGGCTCTGGAACTTTATCTACTCTAAAACTGTTAAAACCATCCCTGATACAGTTTTGGTCCAGGGCATCTGTCACTTTTCAAGTGTGATAACAATCTTCCTGAGCCATGAGTCTGGGAGAATTATGTTAACAGCCAGGTTAACACTCCAGCTGAGAGTCAGAGCTTAATGGTATGGACGCCATCTGTCTATGCTGGTTGGCCTCAGTGCCATATAAAGATTCTGAGCATATTCAGTGTACTTGTTATATTAGGCATTGCCTCCTAGGGCCATCCTCCTGTCTTGTCAGTTGGCTCTTGTAGAGGTGCATAGAGCCTGGAAGAAGGCAAACAGGTAGTATTGTCTAAGGAGCACATGAGGTACATTTTCAACCCAATGTTCCTGTGCTGTCAGCATTAAACACCGGACTGTAAAGGCAGTTCCTAAACGAATTCATTCAGCAGTTACAGCTGTGTAAACAATATACTGCTCAGTGTCATTTATTGAATCGTTTTTTAAATATAAGTTTGAATAACTTAAGATATTGCTTATAAAATCAAAAACAATACAGTCTTGTTAATGATCTTCTAAACCACTTAACCTACTGACAAATTTATTCATCCAATTGGTATTCAAGACTGCCCTCTGCACATACAAGTCTTGCTTTTAAGGGTACTTCAGTTCTCTCTCTCTTGCTTATGCTTTCACTCTGCTTATAAGTAGTCCACTTCATACACAGAACCTCCACTCAAGGGGTTTACTGGCAACTGGCACAGGTAAAATAAGTGTTAGCAAATTAATTCACTCAAAGGGTGCCTTTTGTAGGTTCAACTGTAATGCAGTCATCTTTACCTTTCCTTCCTTCATGAAGGGCATTTGTTTAGCCCTAACCTCTTCTGTGAAGCTTTCTATAAAGGATCTAAAGGTTTTGGGCCTCCTGTGTTGGGTTTACTTGAGGATGTGGAGAGGAATGAGAGCTGGCTTTATTTCTTGTAACAATAATGAGAGAATCTTTGGCTTACTCCGTTCATCATGAAGAAAGCTTTTCTTTACTCTGACAAAGAAAAGAGAATGTAGCAGGTTGTTCACTGATCTGAGCATCTCAAGTTACAGCTAGTCTTTTTTTTTTTTAATAGTGTTTGTGTGGATCTTGGGATTGGGGTCCTTTGAAGCTGTTTCAAAAGTGCTTTCAAAGAGGGTACCAACACCTATTTAAGGTCCTCTATCTTTGACCTTCCTCCCATTGACATTGATAAGAACAGTTCAGAAGCACACGGAATAGTTATGGAAAAAATGGTTACATGAATTGCAGTTTTAGAAATTGTAAGTCTTAATAAGCTCATACTTTCACCTTACCTATTTCTGCCTTCCACACATGGTCATACCTCTGAACTTGCACTGTTGAGCTGACCTATCTGTATTGAGCTGTCCTGTCTGAATACTCCGCTGTTTTGATATTTCTGACTACCCTTTTGAACCTGTGTCCTCACTACTTGTTCATATAATATCAAAACAAAGGATGTGATGTTTTGTATGACAAAAAAACATTATCTCTTAGGATAGCTTGAAATGCTGGTTTGAGGTAAATCTTCACTTTAGATTATTGCTGTGTTATTAAAACAGTTTCTGGTACTTGCTGTTCTTTCAGAGCTTTGGCTTGATACAGAATATTGCATGAAAACTTACAAATTCTTCCTTTCCATATTAAAGGATTTATTTTACTTGGTTTTGTTTCAAACAAAAAAAACTTTAGTGGAAAAGTGCTTGATTCCATCTGCCTGAGTCTGGTAATTAATTTTTGGGGTATGGCCTTTAAAGAGACGGAGAAGAACATGGAACCTACAAGGGTAACAGCTCACTGGTTGCTTTTTTTGTTCTGGGTAGATTCTCATGAATGTTTTCTTCTGACACAAATATTAAGAAAATATAAATAGGAGTTGAATAGTGCTGATTATATAAGGGCTATATTTTGAGCACAAGCTATTGGATAGGACTTTCTGCAAAGATCTGATTTGGGAGTAGGGGTCTCTGAGAAGTAGATTTTTAAGCTGTTCCCAGATTCCAGCAGTACTTGAATTTTGCTGTGACTCTCTTGTCTGCTCGTGGTTTTCAGCTATGTATTGGCATCATTCAAATGTGCATCTGGAAGCGTTTCACAAGTAACTTGATTATATTTTCAGTAGAAGAGTTACTTCAGTGGTGTTGAGTTACCTTTGTTGTGTGTGGAATTGGATGTAAATGTTGGTATGTGTGATTGTGATGTGCATACATAAAAATGAACCTGAGACTGACAGGCTTCAGTTACACAATGCATGGCAAAAGGCTGTTATCCTTATAAATCAGACTGAAGCCCAGAATGTTGGTGTTATTTAGTTACATTGTGTTACTCTCTCGTTTTGCAGATTTAGTGTGGATGTAGTTCTTAGTAGACTTCTGCTGTGCAGGCCACATTCAGTTTAAAATAGTGGAAAGATCAGTAGATTGAAGTCTGTTCTTGTGATCTGAACAATCCTAGTCCTATTTGACTCCGTTTGCATGACACAGTACACTGTTCCTACCCCTTTTCTGGCTTCCAGCAACCCTTGCAAGTGATGATGTTTTTGGTCTAGCTTCACTGGCTGTTAGATCAGATCACTGGACTTGATTGCTGACTGTTTAACAACATGATGATATGAATAACCAATATGATCCAAATTCTTAATTACAGGTATTGTTGCTCTAATTTGTTTAGAGGGCATAGTCATGCTAGATATGATGCTATCTGATAGCAAAATAGTGCTTAAATGCACAGAAATGCATCTAGAGTATTAATATAAAAGCACAGACATCTTGAACCCTTCCCGGCCTTTGTCTGGATACAAGTTCATAGAAGTGCTCTCCAAGATTAATCCTTCATAATAGGAGTATATGCTGACTTCTTGGTGAAGTTTCTTATAGTTGTCTAGCTTAACACTTCACAGAGAGACCTACACTTGTTTTAAGTGTTTTTTAACTTTTTTGTAACAATAGAAAAACATGCAAATGCAGTGACCTTTGCTCTGAACTCAGTACACTGTAAAATAGAATAGAATATTGGTATTCGTTTCTTGCACTGAGATAACTTGTACAAGATACTGCATTTTAGAGCTGTGTGGTAGTGGTTAAGGAGAAATACAACAAATTTGTTTCCTAATTAATTTTGAGCATTTTGGAGCATAGCATAGAAGGAGGGAGCATATTGATGGATCCTGAGTTCAGAAGGTGATTGAACTATGTAACAAACAGGTGGATAGCACCAATGACAAACACATGCAAACCTTGCAATTAATGGAACAGTTGGCCCAGAATCACTTGTCCTGAGGGTCAGAGAGCTGTTAGGAGCTGACACAAGTATGAGGGTGATGTGTCACAGACATCGGTTGGAATGAGCACACTTGCATGTCAGAAATTAATTGGGACAGCTCTTCTAGGGTAATAAATAGCCATCCTGGTTTTAGGCTTATTGGAGAATGGGGACTTTTAAGAGATAATGTGATTGGAGTGGACAGGGGAAGGGGGCCCTCTTGCGTTGCATTTGAGATCCCATTATTCCAATTTCTCGTGTCCTGTAGACAAAAGGGAGGAATTAGAAGACTGTGTTCGAGCTATAACCTCACTGGGGTTACAAAGACGCAGTGGGTAGCTCAGAAGACTGGACTGCTGCAATAGATGTATCACAGTCTCATCAGGGACAGGCAGGGAAGCCAAGGAGAGCAGGTTGTGCTCTACACAAAGGAATGGCTTGGAACAATGGTTCTCTGCTATGGAATGGGTCATAGGCCTGTCAAGCCTATAGGCTTCAGAATCAGAAGATAGGGCAGCAGCCATTAATACTGTGGTGGGCATTTGTTATACACAGCCTGATCAAAACAAGGGATGAGGATGACCCTTCCAAGCAGCTGGGTGGTATCTCCTAGTGAAAGGCCTGTTTTCCCAAGGACTATTTGAAATTGTTCTGCAAGGACAGCAAGATACTTGGAATAGTATTTGGACACAGATTTTGGAAGGACCTGCTAGGGCACATGCTTTGCATTTGGCAGCCCAGACTGTAGTGGCTGGGAGATAGTAGGATTTCAGACCCTGAGAGAAATTAGGAGGGCAACTATCAGACTAAGGTCCAGAATTTAATCTTGTTTAAAGAACTGCTAAGTGGTGCCCTCCAAAGGGTTTCCTGTGAAGAGCAAACGAGCACAGGACATGGTGATCTCTGGAGACAGTTTCCTTAGACTGCAAAAATGACTTATTCTAATGTTCATGGCAATAGCAGCAATGACAGTAAGCCTGCTAGGCTGCAGGGAGAGTTCCTGACTTGAGCAAAACCAAAGTCTACAAAAGGCACTGGTATTGCTTACATCTGCAGCAATGTTAAGCCAAAGGTTGGTTGGAGTTGAAACTGAGGGAAGTGGAGAGTAACAAAATGTGGAGAGCTCTTAGAAGTATGTGGACAGCCAAAGGAAGAGTAAGCAGAACATCGCTCGGCTGATGAATGGAATCAACATGGTCCGACAACATAGGGGTGTGCTGTGGATCTGAGAAGGGATGTGAGGTACTCTGTACTTTTTTTGCCTTTACTTTTCTTGGCACTACCTGTTCTCAGGTGTGACAGAATTTAAGCAGCAGACTGAGATTCTATCTTTGCTAGAGGACGATCAAGTTACAGACTACTTAAGTAAAATGGTGAGATTCACCCAAGGGAACTGGCTGATATGAGTCCAACACCTCTCCTCACTCTCTTTGAGAAATCAGGGCAATTGAAGAACATCCTTAGTAACTGAAGGATGAGAAATGTTAAATGCATCTTCAAGAAACTCAAGGAAGATGAGTGAATGAAATAAATGGTTTTGTATCATCATGACATTACAAAGGTTATAGAGTGTATGACTTGGTGTACGTCGCATAACATGGGTCTGTATGAATTTTGTCTACAGGTATTTCCATATGTGCTGTCTTCTGAAACTTGGTTGTTAGCATTACATTACCTCACGATAGGAGAACTTTGGAAGTAAACTTCAGGAAGTTTGGAAGTAAAGTGCTGTCAGCAGGCTGTCATATAAGCACTGTCCTGCATACATGCATTTTGAACTGTACTTGATAACGTGGTACTTAACACTGGCAGCTTTCGTCAAGCCTATTTGTAGGATCAGTGGTGCATTCCTATTGTTAGTATAGCTGAACAGGTCCACAAAGATGAAATGGATTTTGGTTATGCACTGACCGCAATTCTGTGTAGCTGTTCAAATCAGTGTGATTGTGGTGGCTTTAGTGCATGGCTGGAGAGCAGGCAGGTCCCTCAGAATGGCACATTGTGTCTTTGCTGTCTGTACTGGCCTTGATTCAGTGAAGCCATTTACAGCTCACTGCTGAATACTAGCACACACAGATGACCTGTCTTGTAGGCAAAGGGAAGCTGCTGACACTTCACCTTATAACTCGCTGTATGTTGTAGCAGCTCAGTAGCTGACACTTGTTCTAAGCTATGTCATTCCTGTTTGTGAGTTGAAACCTGATTTTAAAATGTCCTTTCTATGCAGGCTAGGCTTGAGTAAGTTTGGAACCATGTAAGATTGCTTTTTTGTTTTGCTGTGAGGCAAATTACAGTGGCAAAAGAGACTTTATGTTGGAAGCCAGGTGAATAGATTTGAATTTGCTTCTTCATATGGTTTATTCCTCACTGTGATTGTCAGTCATTGCATAATATAAACATACCATCTGATGGTCTGGGTTTAAAAATAAGTATTCAGATATGATAATATAGTCTTTATTTTGTGGGTATTTTAATACAGAAGCAATAAATTAATGGTTTTGCAGTGATACTTCTCTTAAATTTTGATTCTTTGCACTTTAAGAGGTGGAGAGTCAATTTCTTGCATGTAAATGAAGTAAAGATTCCCAGTACAGAAAATTAGAAATTTTTCTCTTTGAAGCAAGATGTCATGATGATGCTCAAATAATTTTACCAGAATACATAGAAGATGATAGCAAAAAGGAAATCTTTATTATGTTCAGCAAGGTCTCATCAAGACAGCTTCTTCTCATGTTTTTTTACACTGAGTTGCATCCTCTCTTGTTCAAAGGCTTAGTACTAAGTTAATAACCACTGGCAGAGTTACTCCTGAAAGACTCAGGAGTTATTCTGGTCTAGGGACCTTTGCTATATTGCATTTTCTTTGTGGTTCTTCTCTCTGTAAAAGTTGCTCCTATTGAAGAGTTATGTGTGTTAAGGTTATTAATTATTCTGTGAATGTGGAGGTATGAAGCAAGATGTAAACATTTCTCTGTCGTGAGTTTTTGCAATGAAGCAAAGCTCTCCTTTTCTTACATTAAACTGCCATCGCTGTGGTTCTGTTTTTGAAAGAAAGACTATTTGGTTGCCGCTTTTCTTTGAGGTAAAAGCCAATCTAATCTGTAGATATTTTAAGAAAAGTGAAGATAAAAGTTTGAATTACAAAAGTTAAGTGGTAAATTCTATTCTTGAGAACATCTAAACTAATCCAAGATAAGGACTGGAATGCTCTGGTAGGACACATCATAGTTTAGAGATATTTATCTTTTTACTGTTTCTTTTGTCAAGTGAGCTTTGTCTCAATTACAGGAATATAACAGACTTTTTTTTACTAGTGTTTGTAACTTTCTTATTCAGAGAGATTGCTATTATTGATTTTCTAGAAAGTGATATTGAACATGACTTCTTAAATAGGATCAGAACTATGTTTGTCTCTAGTGCGTGATGTGATTGATACATAAAGCACATAAAATTGTTTCCTTGATCACAGGCTCTCAGATAAAATACTTTTCAAATTTTAAGTGTAAACTGTTACTTCCAGATTTTTGTAGCAGACAAAAAAATCTGTCCTAGCTAAAAAGTAGTACTCATTACACCCTAACCTTGGGGTCCGCTTTGAAGACTGTTTTGGTTTTTAGCTGCCGTAAGTGAAAAGCAAATATGTGGATTTGTTGCAAGTAGCATAGGAGAAAGGAACTGCAGTTTCTAAGTACTTGTCCAGGCACAGAATGAGATTTAGTCCTCTGTTTTCCATTCAGGTACATTTTTGCTGATTCTGTTTCTGTTGAAGACAGTGCACTGCATTGCAATGCAGTGCAGTGATGTTTCAGAACAATAGTTGAACATCATACACGATGTCCTCAAAAGAGTGAAGCGCCTCTCATTGTGCCACTGTTCGCACAGAACCTGCCTGTCTGTAAGCAGTGAAGTTCAAGGAGTGGAGGAATTGTGTTAGATCAGCACAGTGTCCGTGGCATATGACACTATTGTTTGTGGTGAGGTTGCAATGTCAGATACTCCCTTAAGGGAGCATACGGATAACAGAACACAGGATATTATGCTAGTTTCAGCTGGTGGCATCTTCTGGAGAATATTGTATTGAAGCTGTGTCGGGATGCTCTGGATGGATTATATTCTGGCTATGTGGAATTGTCAGTAAGATATACAACAGTATTGCCTGTTGGAGAAGACAAGAAATGCTGTGATCATTTCATAAAAAGATGAGTGATGCACTTACAGGCCAAATGTAACCCTCCATTTCACCTTCTTAGAAGCTACTCAGCTACAATTATTTATTTTCCAAAGCGTGGATGCTAACTGACTGATTATTGCTTGCTCTTAAGCTAAACAAAGTAATGTTTGTATTTAATAATAAAATACGACATTTCTAGGACTGTTCCAGGTGGTTTAAAAATAGAAAAAGTAAATATAATTACATCAAATTACTTGTTCAAACTTTCATATTAGCTAATTTCCCTATCTTCTCAGGTGAATAGAAAACCACAAAGTCTTCATTCAATCCTGTGCAATATGCATACCACAGTTTGGCTATTGCTGTGTGTAACTGAGCCACAGTGTGACCATGCTGTCGTACGTGAACACAAACAAGTGTAATTCAAATGCCTACATCCAGTTCACAAGTTTGGTTTTTTGGTTTGCTTGCATCAAGATTAATTCCTTAGCTTACTGAAAGCCTAATGGCCTTAGAATGATTGTGGTCAGTGTTAATTGCACTCAAGGAAATGGAACATTTCAGTCTAGATGTCTTTTCTTTGACTGTTCATCAGAAATTATGCATGTGAGGGTGGCTGAGCACTGGGACAGGTTGGCTGGAGTGGTTGAGGAGTCTGCTGTCCTGAGATGTGCAGAAGCTGTCTGGACACAATCCCGAGCAATGTGCCCTAGGGGACTCTGCTTGAACAGGGAGGTTGGCCTAGATAACCTCCAGTAGTAGTCCCTTCCAACCTTAACTATTTTGTGAAATGAAATGGTAACTTGATTTGTTCATTTCTATAGAATGTAAAGCATGTATAGAGAACACTCAGATTGCAGGAGTGTCTTTAAAAAAAATCTTCAAACTTCATTTGACTTCTTCTGTCAGTTGTTTGTTCATTTGGTCTTTCCCAGTATACCAGTTGTATAATGTCTTTGTTTGCTGCTGCTTTGTATTCCACTGGCCTCTGTGCAGTCTGCATCTCTGTTGTCTTACACCTTTGAAGGCTAATCTGCATTTGCTGCCATGTTAAAATCAAAAGGACAAGTGTATTCCTTCAACAGATTTAAAAAATTCAGTTCAGCTGTCTTAAGCTAAATTTAAAACCGTGTTGTGATTTATGGTTAATATTATAAAACTGAGGTAGTGTTTAGAAGTGTGTGTGGTAGGGAAAGAAAGATGTGTCTTGGGGATTTGGAGATAGGAGACTTAATGAAATAGCTGCTCATGGCAGTTTGTAACTTGAAGTATGCATAAAACTGCTTTCATGACATAGCAGTGAGATGGAGCTGATATGATCCTGATTTTTAGATTTTCAGCCGAGAGCTGGTGAGGTACAAATCTGTTCACCTCACATCAGCAGACATGACAATAAACTGCTACTAGTGAACATACAGGTAAATACAGTGAATGGAGGAGGAAGATGGACTCTGCACAGTTTGCAAAAGTAGTGACACTTAACAAATGTTACTAAGTTCTTAGGAAATGCCAAAACATTTGGACATTAAACTCATCTGGTTGGTTCCAATTATTTGTCTGAAGCCAGACTAATTCTGTTTGCATGTGTTTCAGGTGATAGTTGCCAGTTTCAGTCTGTCCCTTGCATTTCTCTGTTGGCCACTGTCAGAACAGGGTGCTATCAAGCTGGACCTCTGATCTCATGCTATTTAATTTGTTTGAAGATACAGAACCAAGCATAATAAAATCAGTAGTTAACTAACTGAAAGTTTCTGGAGACTGATACAGATATATTAAAGTTACTGTTGTCACATAAGTGTATTGTGGACTCTAGCTATTTCAGGGGTGTTACTAGGAATTCTGTAGATTGAAATTACAAGATAATTACAAGTCAATTTATTTAAATAGATGTATAATATATTAATATATATGTTTTAATGCCTAATTATCTCTTTAATTTGTGTCAAAGGCATAAAATTCATGTATGTTATACTAACATCCGCTTTCTCAGATTGCATTTCTTCTAATTGTCTCAAATCTCAGTGATTCTGGGGAGTTTTGTGTGACAGAAATCAAAGGCTGTAAATCACTTTTGGTGCGTTGCTTCACTATGAAGAATAGAGATAAGGCAAGAAATAAAATCGTTAATGCTATTTTGGTTGTATTTTGTGATACTATCACTCATATGCACAGAAGATAAGATAGATGAGTCTCTGTTCTTGATTAGGTCTTACATTTTGTTGTGGTTTTCTTTTCTTGTGTAGCATGCAGTCTGACTTGTTTACTATTGGGGTGGGTGGCAAGGAGCTCTGTTTTGTCCTGTGAGTGTTGCTATTGTTCATAGTCTGATATCAAGGATTATACCTTAAGAAAGTTCTTTCAGGTTGCCACTTGGAGGTTGTCCATTATTAAGATTAGGTAGACACAGTGAGGCTGTGGGTATTTATTTAACAGGGGCATATTGTGCTCATTTCAGATGCTTCAGGATAGATACACGAGCTACCAAGATCAGTGTTTTTTATTTACCTGCAACTTAGATCAATTACTTGGCATCTCTTTGGTAAGTTTAATTTAATAGGTGTCGTTCAAATCACAGAATCTGTTAAGAGAGACTTTCCATTCAGTGCTCACTACATGTAACTGAGCCTGTTACCTCTGATTTGTATTTTTGATCCTCTAGAATGTATCTTGGAAAAGCATAGGTTATATTTTAGAAAGGTAGGAGAAGAATACTGACAGATGTTACTGCTGTGCAGGTAAAGTTTCGCTGCTTTCATCCAGAGTGAAAATGACCACTAAGAACTAGTCTCGAAATCCCCAGACACAAGAAGATACAATGAGCCAGGATATACTAGTAAAACTCTAAAGATACTTGTGGTTGCCTAACTAATGATTCCAAACTCGTTTGGATAGTGCTTTCTTATTCAGCTTCCTAATATGTTTACCAAGAAATTATAGGTGCAGTCCCCTTATCTATGAAGAAAATGGAAGTAGAGGAAGAATTTTTGTCCAAGTAACTTTATAGTGAAATGCAAGACTGAAATCTTGGTTTTGCAAAGACCCTACAGACACTTGCTATTAGTGCCCAAGACTTCTTGACTGGGAAGTTGGCACTGTAAAGTTACTTGAAGCAGCTCTAAGTTCTCCTTAGAAAATGGATTTCTTTTTAAAAACTAGGTTATTCTTCCTCTCTTTTCCGATGTTGAGACTTCTATCGCTACTTCTACTGCCTCAATTTTGCATGTTTTTTATGGGCAGTGACATAATAGTTTAAAACTTGGTTTTGTATGCTGTATACAAGGTGATCCAGAATTCTTTCTTGAAAAAAGTGAAACTTTGTTTAAAATTAAGCAGAATAGGCTATACACTATAGGTCTGCTTTTGTGCAGTTGGAATTAAAGCAACCATTCTTTACCTTCAAACTATTCAGGATGCACTGTGGTGTTGAATGTGAAATTTGGTGTTTCCTGTCAACAGTATAGTTGCATGTAGTACCTAGATGTACTAAAATGTATCATCTAGTTATAAAAAAATTTTATATTCTGCAACTTTAAATGCTAAAATACCATAATTTCCTTATTTTTTATGGTAGTGATTCTTCTGTAAAACAAAACAAACTTACTTTCTGAGTTTCCAGTGGTACCATGCAGATGTGTAGGCAAGTGTCACATAGCTCTGTAGAAGTAGGCAGATGTGGGATGCTATTCCTACTGAAACTCTGGCATTTTATCACAAATCATGCTAATAGATATGAAAGGCACTCTACTTTTTTCAGTATCTATGTTGTGATCACTTGAAATGTAGTAGCATGTTGCTTTTCTGCATAAATTTCTTTATGCAAACTGGAGATTAGACTGTGATGCATATGTGCAAATGTTTCTTCTAAATTCTGGTGTGAACGTTTTTTGTTGTGTCAGAGAAAGGGAAGACCAGTGTTTCAGGCAGAGTAAATATACCTATACTAATGTGTGTATTTTGAGGGTTTTTTCTAAGCAAAATAGCTCTGTGTGTATATGTTTTGTATAAGATAGACCATACAGCAAAATAAGGAAATAGCCACTGCTTCCCTTAAAGCTGGGTGTTAATCACATGCATTTAATTTAAAGCTAATTTGATTAGGAGAAACTTTGTGAAGAGGTTAGGTGGATTTGTTTAAAAAGCATGACATGACTGTACTAGATACATTTTAAATCAATCTTTGAAAAATAAAAGCAAAAAATTTGAGGGGAAAAGAGTATTTAAGAACATTGAAAGGCACAAGAACTGTATATTTTGGTGGATTCCGAATGACTTTGAGTAATGTAATTCCATAAACATAATGTCTGTGCTTATGGTAGAGTAAGCATTTTCTAAGCCTGGTTGTTTAAGGCCTATGTGTTGGCAGTTTTTGTTAAGGCACAATGCAGATTATGTATCATGGAGGGATGAATTACTGTGAAAGGATACATTTTATTAATTGTGTTATTTTTTTTCTCTATGCTGAATTAGTTTTATTGGTGGCGTCTTCTGTTATCTCCAAGCAGGTGTGTGCTACTCCAAATTGTAAAATCCTCTTAAAGCTGAAGAGTTAAAAGGGTCTTACAACATGCATAGAATATAAAATGAAGGTGGTATATTGTGAAATAGTGGATCAGTTACTGTCTTGAAGACTGCAAGCAGGAATTATGTGAATATTCTTAAATGTGAATTACGGGAGATTATTTTTTAATTATTTCTCCTAAATAATTCTCTGAGTAATTTATCTTGTGAATTATGTTACCTCTGAAATACAACTTCTAGCTGTTTAATCAAAAACTTATGTCATTTGGGGCTTCTTGAAGGAAAATGTCTTAACTGATATTACCCATGATACTTGCTTTTGAGATTCTTCTGAAAATTCTTGGCTTCAGTGATATAACTCAGGTGTAA
Source organism: Dasyornis broadbenti (assembly GCA_013397935.1). Lineage (NCBI taxonomy): Eukaryota > Metazoa > Chordata > Aves > Passeriformes > Dasyornithidae > Dasyornis > Dasyornis broadbenti. The sequence continues at coordinate 6,746,110 of VZRN01004407.1, read as the reverse complement.
AAGTTTCTCAAAAAGCTAGAAGGTTGTAGTTCTAAATGAGAACATGTATGATGGGACGTGTTCCAAAACATGTTGGCTTTTTCCTCTTGTCCTTGCCTTGTAATTAGAAAAGTGTTTTTGGTTAATCTTTGATTCGCATAATATAAGATCTGAGTCACTCACAAGGATTTGATCTTTTCCTATGTCACTGTAATGATGAAAACTCATCTCTTTTATGAATAGGATTTCTTTAATTACAGGAGTTTTCAATAGTTGAATTAGTCGTGCTGATGATCTTTTGTATTAATTCCAACTTTCTTAAGGGCTAGTTAAAATTCCTTGCTTTTGTTATCTCCATAAGGTATCCTGTTTATTTTTATTCTAGGCTATTTACTTTCTAGAAGAGAAGGTCAAGCAGGATCCCCTGAAAAGCCATTGTCCGATCTGGGTCGTCTCTCCTACTTGGCTTATTGGAAAAGTGTCATATTGGAATACCTGAACTGCCACCATGAAAAACAAATCAGCATCAAAGGAATGAGCCGAGCTACTGGAATGTGTCCACATGATATTGCCACAACCCTGCAGCAACACAGCATGATAGATAAAAGAGAAGATAGGTCAGTGAATCTTGTAAAATTTTTTTTTAATACTGAGACAAAACATTCTCTACGTACAGAACAGTTGATGTGAAAAATGTCTTGTAAAAGTTCGGCTTTAAAATGAGTGATAACCACCATCTTACTGAAGAAATCAGTATAGATGGGTCTTACATAAAGAGCTTTTCTTCCTGGTGATTTTTCGGATCCTCTTTCATGTTAGTGGTTATTAAAAGAATGTGGCCAGCTAAAAACATTTTCAGTTAAGAATTTTGTTTCATTCAGCATAATCTTCCCTAAGTGTTCCCAACTCTTGCTGTGCAAATATTTTGCTTTGAATACCAGTGAGAGAAAAATTTGTGTTTGTGGGTGGCAGTCTTTCTTTCCACACCCCCTTTTTTTCAATCATTGCTGAATTCATGTAAACCATGGGATTAGATCAGTTCTACATGAAGTGCTCCTGCTCAAGCTACTGGTATTGCAAGTTTCTGTTTAATATATGATCAATGTTGAATGTCAGTACACTAAGAAGGTGAGTTCCTGTTTTGTGGATATCTTCTTTCTTAATGATCTTGATGGATATTTTTGAACTTAATTGGGTGGTTGTTCTTGTTTGGTCTATTTCTTTCCATAAAATATCTTAAATGACTTTCAATCACACTTGTGTTTCTGAAGATGATCTTAATTCTTTCTGGATATTCCAATCTCAGAAACTTTATAATTAAGCAAAGCTGCCTTACAAACACTGGGTTGCTGAAAAATAAAATCAGGAAAAGTTCAGCCTCAGTAATTTTTATGTGTCCCAGCACTAGTATTCAGGACTAGTAATTTTTGAACCAGTAAGAACTGAAGCCTTCAAAAAGGAGATTGGCTTCCAAGATGGTGTATGAGATTAGTAGAGGAGTGGTGTCCTTGCATTAAACCCTTAACTTTCTGGAGTAGTTCGTTATGGACAACCTGAGGACAAATGTATTTTAAGGGAAATTTTTCTCACATGTAGTGAAGTAGAAGTTTGTCACAATTCTGTGAAAAGGATCCTGGATCTGATTTTTTAATTTTAACTTTGTTTTTCCCTGAGAGAATGATGTTACTTAAACAAACTTACTTTTACAGCATTTGAAATTCTTGCTAATCCTTGTTGTTCAGAATTGTATAGTTCTGTGTAACAGGGGAGTTTGATGGGATATGTGCTAATGCATTAGCATACTGTGCTGTTTTATTAGTCTTTACCTACTTTTGGTATGCCACTTCACTTCATAGTAATTGGAATGTCATTTTGCCCTTCATTAGCACAGGACTAAAGTACATTTGTATGCTTTGTTAGAAAACCTATGGTTCTGACTTGCTTTCTCTCCCGTTAACTTGTCTTCAGCTGTAACATTATGACTTTCTCACTCTTGACTCGATGATCCACAGTGTTTTCTATGTTTGTGTGTAATATTAAAATTGGAAATTGTTCTGGCAGTGATTCAAGTGCCAACACTAAACCTCTTGAATTAGGTTTAGAGTAGTCAGCTATAAAACCTTTACTTTCCTCTCTGTTGCCCTAGTGATGGTTAATATTGAGCTTTCACTTCGTAAACTGTTGGTTCCTCACTTGCTCTCAGTAAACAGTCAGTAGTGTAAGCATGTTATCGCTGTGTGTCAGCTGGTATTTTTAGTTTGATGGATCCATTTATTTACCCATCTTTTTTCGCAGGTTGTTGTGCCAAAAGGATTTCAGCTATAGAAAGGCTGTTTTAGGTGATCACTTTCTAAATTAAATTACTGTTTATTTGATTGTAGATTTGTAATTATTAGAAGGGAAAAGCTGATTTCAAGTCATATGGAGAAACTGAAAGCAAATCCACGTATCAATGAAGTAGATCCCGAAAGCTTGAGATGGACTCCTTTGTTAGTTTCTAATGCTGCAGTTTCTGAAGAAGAGAGAGAAGCAGAAAAGGAGGTAATATCAGAGACATCTCATTAACTTCCTTTGCATTTTGTAACTCTGAATATTCAACATTAGACTGTCTTAAATAGAGCAGGTTTAACTGACCACTGCATACGGATATTGTAATGCAGAATTTTTGGAAGCTATGCAGCAACACACAGTAACTTCGGGGGGATGAATATTAAAACTTAAAATGTGAATCACTTGTCGTGGAGCTGTATTTATCACTCTTGAGGTAGTCAAAGAGCATGTAATCAGATCAAATTTGGTGCAGAGCTCAGGGGCTGCACTGTCAATCGATTCTTTGTGTTCTCAACTTGCTCAAAGTGATCCAGTCAGTGGGCATGTAATGTAGTGCTAAAGGACTTGAATCAATTCGCTGCATCATTAATAGTGCTAAATATCCCATGAAATGCAATCTTCTTTGGTTTGTTATCTGTTAACTGTTGTAAAGGAGCAAGTGGATGATTCAGCTGAAATGTTGTTGCCAGGTTAGGCAGCAGTGCTAATCAGGGTTGACTTATTTTAACTATTTAACTGAATGTAAAGGATATGGCTAAGTAAATGCTGTTTCAGTGACCTGTTATTTTAACCTCAACCCTTCAGGCTGAGCGTCTTATGGAACAAGCTAGCTGCTGGGAAAAGGAAGAGCAAGAAATATTCTCCACAAGAACTAATAGTAGGCAATCACCTGCAAAAGTACAATCTAAAAATAAATATTTGCGATCTCCAGAAAGAGTGGCAGTGGTGGGGGAGCGAGGGCAATCCACAGAACAATCTAAAGAAAGCAGTGAGGAGGATGGTGGGGATGAAAATCAGCAGAGTTCGCCTCCCCGGCTGACAAAACCACAGTCACTGGCCATAAAAAGAAAGGTGTGTTACTTCAAAGGTTTGGTTCAAAGTCATTTGTCTCTGATTTCAATCAAGTAATTGTCATCAAAATCACCATCTGATTTTTTTTATAAACATTTATTAGACTGTTTTTATCCTCTATGTGTTATTTTGATACTTAACAATTCCTCTCTTTTCTTTTTTTCCGTCCATCCAATTTTTTACCTTTTGGATTTTTCACAGAACTGTAAAATACTAGTGAGACCAAAAAAAAATTCAGTATTTCCTGTTAATTTTTAAACTAGAGATTGCCCTCTGCTGTTTGGCATTGGTATTGGTTCAGTATTTTAATGGTTTTTTCTTTTTCAATATTAAGATGGAGTCCAGCTTGTGGGGTTTGCCTTTATAAGTTTTTTTTTTAAATATAGGAACTCCTAAAAGGGGAATAGTATTTTTCAAAAGAACTGCTCTTAAAACAAAAGGTATTTTTTACTCATATTCTTTAAATTAAATATTAAATTCTGGTTACTGCCATGTTTACATAGTTCTTAATTTCTTTGAACAATCAACTCTTTGAGTGGCTTAAATTAGTATACTTAAGAATCCCAAAATTTTAAAGCACTCACCTTAACCCATGTATTTAGGGGTCTCTGGTAAGAATTAGGAAATTGGATTGTCCCTTTGGTTTTACTTTAAGTGAGCTTACTTAAAAGTAACTATAAATCTCTGAGAATGTATAATAATAGAAAAACAAAATCTTGAACAGTTTTTTTTATAGCTGCCAACTGTAGGATTCTTGATGTGCACTTCTTTGATGTTATCTCTTTTTCTGTGTACATACTTATTTCTAAAAATAGCAGAAACCTGAAATGTAGAAGAATAAGCTTTGATACTTATGAAGGTTGTTGGGGCATTATAACTCTACAGAGGGAAAAATGTGTGGCTTTAATTTATGTAACAGTGCTATGAATATTATTTGACATAAGGCAGCAAAAGACACTACAATATGAAGAAAATTCTAGTCTTAATTTTCACTTACAGAAAGGTTTGTATACATGTATACATACCTATTTTAGCTGTTTAGACATTTTACTTTTAGATTGTCTACTTTTGAATTTGATGCAATATAAGGTGCTTTTTTGAATGAGTAAATAGATTATTGTAAACTCACTCTACAAAAATTTATGTCCAGAATCAGTAAATGAACAGGAATGTAGGAAGGGTTTTATTTGTGGAATTATTTTTCAGAGACCTTTCATACTGAAAAAGAAAAGGGGCCGTAAACGCAGAAGGATAAATAGCAGTGTTACAACAGAGACAATTTCTGAAACAACAGAGGTGTTGAATGAGCCATTTGATAACTCAGATGAAGAGCGCCCTATGCCACAGCTGGAACCCACCTGTGAGATGGATGGAGAAGATGATGATTTGAAGCCTGTGATTAGAAAAGCTTTTGAGTATCAGCCTGGGCAGCAGAAACAGGAGGAAGAAGAGCAGAACAAGGAGGAGAAAGATATTCATTGTTACAGGAGTGATGAAAATTGTACAGGTAAACTCAAAATGTTCTTTTATCTTTGCCAAATTAATTTTGTTGGGTGGCCTTCAAAAGAAGTGTTTATTTTTGTCATAAGTCTGAAAATTTTTAATGATATGTATTTAGTCATTATTATTATAGTATTATAATTAGCTTTTTGTGTTCAGGAAACAAATCTCTTCCAGAATGAGACATTGAACTTCTTGCCATATTGTAAACAATTTTTTTGTTCCTACGACAGGCCATTTCATACTCAACAGTGCAAAGGGTATCAGTGGAGTATTGTCCAATTTTGTGTTAGTGGTAAAGGATACAAGCAAAAAATAAGATTTGATATACTCAAATACCTTTCTATTCAGCATTTTTGGTAGTTCAGTGAAATGTTTGTTGCTTCTGTGGCACAGTATATCCTCAGCACCAGGATGCTGGTTTTTTCCCCCATGAAAGTTACAGACAGTTTTAACTGTGTCTTTTGAAAGCTGCTTATCTAGTTTGATTTCAAGGATTGTGCCTGTCAGAAAAGTTAATGGATGGATAGTGAAACTACTAATGAACTATTCCGAACTTACACTCATCCCTCGACCTCCTGGCCCTCAAATTATGGTTATGAGTTTTAATTCCAGAATGAATGACTAGATTCTTGTCTTGTGCTTTCTCCAAGAAGCCAGTAGGTATTACTTCAGTATTTTTGTAATTGCATGGGAAGTTTCATCCTTGCAATCCTCAATTCAGGGATCATGGGCTGATTTCTATTTCTAACAGCTGTTGTATGACTGTGGTACATTAGGATATTACCACTTTTTCCACCTTGTCAAAAGAAATTAATTAAACTAATAGTAGCAAGTTCCAGCTATGTCCTGGTGGTCAGGTTTGCACTGTTTTTACTAGACTGATGTTTTGTATTTGCCCATGGACCATGTCATCACAATATAGAAGTATTACTGCAGCCATTACACTCCCAAGTGCCCCATGTTGTATTTTGATACTTCTCCTATTTTCTGGAGTATATGTAAGTGGTATCTGGGGAGAAAGGAAAGAGGCAAATGTGTTTGGGTTCTTTTTTATTGTCAATGGATTGATTTAGTGTTCTGATGCACTCTGTGTTTAATTTTAATTATCTTTTGCCTTCTATCATCTATTGTGAGCCGTGTCATGATATGTTGCCCATGAGAAAGCACTAGAATGAACAACCCTTTTTCAGTGTTGGTGCTAAAGCATGATTATAAATTTATTATGGCTTGTCCTCCAGAATGGTCAAACAGGAAACTCTACACTCTCATGTCATTACTGACAAGAAAGATGAAAATGTGTTACATCAATGTCTATATAAAGTGAAGGCGTATTTTTATTCTAAAATCAAAGGTTGAAAATCAAATATTTGGACAGTATTTGCTTTAGTTTACATGTCTTGTCATATAAGTCTCTGGGATTCTTTTAGTCTTTTAGTGTATAAATAGTGATTCTGATAGTGTCTGTTAAAAGGCCACCAAACGATAACGTATCTGTGTAGTGTGTTTGAGCTGCAGATACTACATCATTCTGCCGTGGTTTGAGATCTATTTATAACTCTTGTTTCACAGTTTCTTAATACATTTTGAGTTTATAAATTACTTTTAGGTTTATATTGGAAAATATTGATTAGTCTGTGCAAGCTAAGACTTTTTTTTTTTGTCTCTATTGCCTCCCAAAGATAATACAGAGGATGTAGCTGTGTTGGAAGAAAGCACTAAAGACAATCTTGAACCTTTAAAGAGTAAGCAGGGTTGGCCCAAAGGAGTTAAACGTGGTCCATCTAAATGGAGGCAAAGCAAGGAAAGAAAACCTGGCTTTAAGCTTAATTTATACACTCCACCCGAGACTCCCATGGAGCCTGACTATCAGGTGCAGGTGGAAGAACAAAAGGAAGTAGCTGAAGACAAGCCCTGTTCAGTTCCAGCTGTTACAGAGGAAGCTATTAAAGAACCTGTTGAAGTATTACCACCACCAGATGATGGGGTGAAAGAGGTAGAACCTGAACCCCTGCATCCACCCAGTGAACCCTTTGAAAAACAAGAAAATGATGCCATGAAAGCTGGGGAAGAAGAAAGGAGCATAGTAGAAGATGGAATCAATTCAAAAGATCAAGAAAAAGACAAAGCAGAAGAAGTTTTTGTGCAAAAAGAGGAATCTGTGCATTTGGATGATCAGGAGGAAGAGGAGGAGGAGGATGAAGAACCCTCTCACAATGAGGATCATGATGCAGATGATGAAGATGATAGTCACATGGGTTCAACAGAAGTGGAGAAAGAGGAATTGCCTGGTGAAGCTTTCAAAGAAATGCTGGAAACTCAGCAATCTTTTTTAGACGTAAATGTTCAAACTGGTAATTCAAATCAGGAGGAGTTAATGGATTGTGGTGTTGACCTTGCAGCTGATGAGTGTGAAAGTGACCAGAAAGAACTTGCTACAGATTCAGACCCAGTGCCTGAATCTGATGATGATCATACAGACAACAACCAGGACCAAAAAGCTGGTGAAGAATTACATTCCGATTTCAAGGGAGAGGGTGCTGAGACCATGGAGATTGACTCAGAGACAGTTCAAGCAGTACAGTCTCTAACCCAAGAAGCAAGTGAACATGAAGATACATTTCAGGACTGTGCAGAGACTCAAGAGGCCTGTAGAAGTTTGCAGAGCTATGCCCACAACGACCAAAGTCCCCAAATGACCACACTGGATGACTGTCAGCAGTCTGACCACAGCAGCCCAGTTTCATCTGTGCACTCTCATCCCAGCCAGTCAGTCCGTTCAGTTAATAGTCCAAATGTTGCTCCTTTAGAGAACAGCTATGCTCAGATCAGCCCTGATCAAAGTGCCATTTCTGTGCCGTCTCTACAGAACATGGAGACCAGCCCAATGATGGATGTTCCCTCAGTTTCTGATCATTCGCAGCAAGTTGTAGACAGTGGGTTCAGTGACTTAGGAAGTATTGAGAGCACAACTGAAAACTATGAAAACCCAAGCAGTTACGATTCTACGATGGGTAGTAGTATCTGTGGAAACAACTCTTCTCAGAACAGTTGCTCGTACAGTAGCCTTACATCTAGTAACCTAACACAGAGTAGCTGTGCAGTGACCCAGCAGATGTCTAACATTAATGGAAGCTGCAGTATGATGCAACAAGCAAACATCAATTCTCCTCCCACTTGTAATGTAAAATCTCCCCAAGGCTGTGTTGTGGAAAGGCCTCCAAGCAGCAACCAACAGTTATCCCAGTGCAGCATGGCTGCTAATTTTACACCACCTATGCAGTTGACTGAAATCCCCGAGACTAGCAATGCCAACATTGGATTATATGAAAGAATGGGGCAGAGTGAATTCGGAGCAGGGCATTACTCACAGCCATCTGCCACCTTCAGCCTTGCCAAACTGCAACAGTTAACTAATACGCTTATGGATCATTCTTTGCCTTACAGCCATTCAGCTGCTGTAACTTCCTATGCAAACAGTGCCTCTTTGTCTGCACCCTTAAGTAACACAGGGCTTGTTCAGCTTTCTCAGTCTCCACATGCTGTTCCTGGGGGACCCCAAGCACAGGCTACCATGACCCCTCCCCCAAACCTTACTCCTCCTCCCATGAATTTGCCACCTCCCCTTTTGCAGCGTAATATGACTTCATCGAATATTGGAATATCCCACACCCAAAGACTGCAGACTCAGATGGCCAGCAAAGGTCATGTCTCTGTAAGAACCAAATCCACGCCTCTGCCACCTGCTGCTGCAGCCCATCAGCCACAAATTTATGGGCGAGCTTCACAGACTGTGGCCATGCAAGGGCCTGCACGGACCTTGACAATGCAGCGTGGCATGAACATGAGTGTAAATTTGATGCCAGCCCCTGCTTATAATGTCAATTCAGTGAACATGAATATGAATACCCTTAATGCTATGAATGGTTATAGTATGTCCCAGCCAATGATGAATAGTGGCTATCACAGTAATCATGGGTATATGAATCAAACCCCCCAGTACCCTATGCAGATGCAGATGGGAATGATGGGAACTCAGCCATATGCGCAGCAGCCAATGCAGACAGCACCCCACAGTAACATGATGTACACTCCTCCAGGCCATCATGGCTATATGAATACAGGCATGTCCAAACAGTCTCTCAATGGATCCTACATGAGAAGGTAGGCCGGTGGGAGAGACACACTACCAAACTGGCATATGGGATTGATCTGCACAAATACCTTTGGAGAGTACGATTTCAAAACCAGCAATTGGTGTGAATGCAAAAACATTTGTTGGCACCATTTAAAAGCTGTATGCAGCAGAAAGCCTTATACAAGTTTTTCTTTATTTCTTGCTTTGTTGATTTTTTTCTTTCTTTTTTTTTGTTTTGTTCTGTTTTGGGGTTTTTTTTTGTTTTTTTTTTTTTTTTTTGACATTGTGAGATTTAACTTCTCTTTGGGGGGAATTAGGTGGTTTTCCATTTTTTATTTCATTGAGCTTGAAGTTCTCTGGAAAGGAAGAACTCTTTCTATGAACTGCAATTACACAGCAGCTGATGGTTCAGAGCCATTTTATGTGCCTGCTCCCATTAAAAATGTGGATAAATAGACTCCAAAACTATCAGACAGTACTGGATCATGAGCTTTTTCTCTCTCCTTTCCCCACATGTAAATGCCTTTTAGCAGTTCTTTTATTGTATTATTTTGTTTCTGAAGGTGACACTTCTGCATGCCGCTAATGTCTTTGTTAGTGACAGTGCATTTTGTAGTACTGTACAAGTGTTGTGCTTAACAGTAAGCCATTTCTTAATTTTTTTGCCTTGATTAGGTTACCCTAGTTTGAGGGGTAAAAAAACCAGAACTATATTTTTGTTAATTATAAAACTTGTAAAAATAATAAAAAAAAGCTGTAAAAGCTATTCACATTTTGGTTAGTTCAAAGGGTTTTATTGCTGTATGTTTAGTGTAAAGTTGAGACTCTTTTCCATTTTTGTGACCAGTTTCTTTGGGGCTGGGGTAGGAAAAAAGGCAGCTTTCTGTTTTATAAAAACTGTTACGTTTTTTTGTTGATGGAAACATCTCAGTGTTTATTTGTCAGGTTTTGAAACATTTTCGTATATGTCCAAATACTTGGCAGGATTTAAAAAAAAAAGTAGTGAATTTGGTGTAAAGTTGCTATTTTATGGAAATGCCTCTAACTTTACATTTTCATTCCATCTGTAGATTTTTCTATCTTTATAAAATATTGGAGTTATTTTTTAAGGGAAAAAATAGAGCAGTAGCGTGTGAATAGCTCAAACTAAGCTTACAGATCGCATGTAAAAAGGCAAAAGTTATTTGTGTCTGTTTATATTGCTTCCTTTTTTGTAGCCTTTGTACCTGTACAGAGTGACTGTAAGGGCCGAACAGAAGAGGCTTGATACATGTAAAAATAGGACCCAGTGACACTCTTGTATTTATCTGTTATCTTTTTAGTCAGTCACTTAAAAAAATACCCACAACAGACCCACCCAAGCAACAAAAATAAAAACTGCAAAAAACTACACTTCCCCCCCCAAGCTGTACATTTTAACATAAAATAAATTATGATGAGCCATTTTTAGCCTCTTGTGTCTTGTCATAGTTTGATGTTGCATGGGAATTACCTCCTGAAACAGTGTTTGTTACAGTGCTCTCACATGCTTGATCTAAAGCCCATTAAAGTTGGTGGGGTTTGGATTAGGCTGTTTAGAGCTTAAGTGTAGGTTATTCATCATAATTGCATACACCTTGTGAAAATAAAGAGTACCTAAGATTATTTTTTTTAATAATCTTAATAAAATATTGAATAAATATGTATTTAATACCTTACAAGGTTGTCAATATTTAATGTATGAATCTTCTTTCCTATAGGAATATATACTTGTGAATATATATATAAAAGGATATATGCTAGTAACAGACATGGTGTTTGAACTGTATTTTAATGATAGATTTCTAATCTCTTCTTTTGTCATTGTTGCTGGGTGACAAGATGATGCAAATTCTGTGTTGAACCTATGGGTTCTGTGTATATGCATGTATGGGGCACACAAACATACAGAGATGAGCACTTCTAATCTAGCAAGAGAAGGTCTGTTAAAGACAAAAAGGCTGTCTATATGTGGATCTCGTGAGTGGACAAATTCAAATGTGGTATGTGTGAAGCTACACCAGAAACAATCCTTATAAGTTTTTCAAAATGTAGATGTTGCCACTGACACTGCAGTAAGGCTTCTAGCTAAGGAGAAGGGATTGACCATCTTGACTGTAAACTGTGTCTCCATTCCAGTACATAAAACAGCTTTAAAGGTAGTATTTAATATATCTAAAAGTCAAAGAAATGTGTATTTTTTTAAATAAAACCATTACTGTGTGGTGGTACTAAATCAAGAAACTGATACTACAGATTCATGTGCATGACCTGTTCAGTTTTAATACAGTGGAGCAGCAGTCTAAAATAGTGGATCTGAATGAGAGCTAAAATTGCTTGTCAAATGGTAATCTGGAGTAATTTGTGTTTTAGGAGTTCAGAACACTTGATAAGGACAGCACAATACAACAAAGGTCTTGGTGCATGCCCTTACATTGTCAAATTTGTTTCTTGAAAGCAGAGAGTGTTCATAGTACTTAAACTTTTTGTGAAGATGAAAACAAAACAGTTACTCACCTTTTTTTTTTTCTTAGAAAAAGGAAAGTGGAATTCAACACAGTTATGTGTGCAGCCTTCAAGTGTGTTTAGCTAGGACCATGTCTTTGTTAAATAACTGCATCTCAAAGTAGCATTATGTTTTGTGATTTTTTTTTTTCATTTGTGTGTGGTTACAGTGAATTAAAAAGGCACCTGGGTCTTTATCTGCCGCTGTTTAATTTCAAGTTTTGAAGCCTGTAACATACAGGCAAATCAGACCTTCTTACCATTTCGAATATTTGCTAATCTGAAACAGAGCATCCTGACTCCAGCATATGGCTAAAATTCCATATTTACAATATACAGGTTAAAAGTTGGTTGGAAAATGATGCACAGTGTGCACACAACAGGAAAGTTTCTGATACAATTTTGTTATTTCAGAAATTAATTCCTTTCAGGAGGACCAGTAGCTCTCCTACGTCTTTTCCCATAATGACTGTTTAGCTGTGAATTGCATTACTGCACTAAAATTTCTGATATATAAGAAGGTTGACTTTTCCTTGACAGATGTACTTGTTCTCTGTCTTGTGTGCGCATTGCAGTGTCAGTTTTGACTGTGTGCTCTAGCACCATCCCAGATGGGAATTAGCTCTTTCTTTTACTGTCTTCAAAAAATTCTTCACAGAATTTCAATAGATGATTCTTGTGAAATGCAGGAGGCTTCCTTGGCCATGCACTCATAAAGAAAGCTCCATGCCATAGATGGTTGGCATGAAGGAAATCAACTTGCCTTGTTTTGTATGTTTTCTGCAGACCTGGCTTGTAGCTGGAGTCGGTATTGCTGACGTTTGCTAGTCAGCTGGTTAGCAGCTTGCAAGAGTTGCTTCACTTTGTGGAAGTCACATGTTCCAGAACTTCTGCTTCTCTGATTTAGTCCCATTAATTCTGGTAAGCAAAAAAAGCTGGGAAGTAAATGAGAAGGATGTTTACTTCAGACCTGCTTAATTGGCACAGCTGCACCAGCTGAGTCCTTCAGGCAAGACCTGGTTCTAGGGAAGATAGTTATCTTTGGAGCAGGATTCTTCATCTGGGAGCTGCCAAATAACAGTATTCCTGAAAGCTGCATTTGGCCCTTTAGCAGAGACAGGGATGGTAAGTGTTACACCGAGGGTGCCTGACCCCCTAGCAGAGGGCAAAATGCAACCAATTTTTTACTAACATTGTAATAATCTCTGATATAAGCAGAAACTAAGGACTGCTAAAGGTACTAATCTTCCCTGTTAAGATCACTGTCTATGTCTCTCAGTTTTATAAGCTGTTTAATTTGTCCATCAGGCAGGGTGGCTGATGGAAACAACTCCACTTGTATCTGCCATGGTAAATAGAAAGAATGGCCATGGCAATTTTCTGTAATGCTGAGGGTGATCAATTATGCATGTAAATCAACTTTCATACAAATCCTCTTTTAGTTACAGCAGTCATCAAGCTCTCATGCAGGATACAAGAAGGAAGACAGCCTGTAACTTGACTAGGGGAAATCATCATAGATGTTTGTTATCTTTTGGTATATCATTTGGTACAGAATTCCTTTCTGTAAAGCAAATGCTAAGAAACATTCAGCTTTCACCATTAGTGTAAATGAAACTGGGGCCATGTGAGGCAGGTTTGTCTGACACAAGGCTGGGAGAGCTGTTCTGTGTCTGGGCTGTGAATTAAACTGCAGTAGACAATAAGGTGCTCTGAAAAGGTACATTTGAAGGTCTGTGGAAACAGATGGAAAGAGTTGAGGGACCCCATCCAAAAATATTTTTACTCTAAACCCACATTGTGCTCATTTGTTTTGGAAGTGTCAAATTACTTCCTTTGAGTTTGCTACTTTTTTTCTGTGTTTTTTTCAATGTGTTTTTTTTCCCTTGCAATCAAGGTATAGAGATACGTAATTTGCTCGAAGTCACAGAGTTTGTGTATCTATTGTGAACATTGTTCACATTATGACATCTAATTTGGTTTTTAGCATTAGTTTAGTTATGTTAAATGGGATCTGCTTTTCTGAGAATTTAAAGATAAAGTGTTTATTATGCAGATAAATCCAAGTGATAAATCAAAAGCATTGTTTTATGGGTATCTGCAGTACTGGCTACAGTTAGTGTTTGGAGAAGAATGATTTACTGGGTTTTGGGTCCCAAAAGGAAGTGAAGGAATAGGAAAGCCTTCACACTGGAGGTGCCAAGCCTGTGAAGCACTGTTAACATCTACAAAAAATAGTATGAACTTGTGCTCAACTCTGGTTTGTAGCATATCCTTGCAGTTCTGAGTGGCACATTTCTGCCCTGTATTTTTTTTTTCCCCCAAGTATCCAAGACTATGTAGTTCATACTGTACCAAAGTAGCAAAGTCTTTTGTCAGCTGGTTAAGAGCAAGAGAACTCTTCTGTGTGCTTGATGGCCAGGTCATTCCTCTCAGGCACTGAGCAAATACCTCCAACTCGATACATTGAATTGGGTAAAATTCTGGTGGGGAGGGTGAAGACTTTGTCTTTTTGCAGATGCAGCAAAGGTAAACGTGGCTTAAGTGTGATCCTCCTCTGAAGTACATTTTAAGAATATAAAATGCTTGCAAAATTCTCATTGTTTCAAAACACAGAGATAATTTATATTGAATAGGGTAAATGAAATAAGTTAAGGCAGAAAAGGGGTTCTGGTGTGCCCATTAGTGTATTAGCCTCACTTCTGTCAACAGATGCAATTATTAACAAATGTAACTATGTAGGAGCACAATGCCCTATTAAGATGACTAAAGCTGAGATAGGAAACATTTGGTAGTGATAGACATGAACAGTGTGTGGAAGCACTGCAGCAGCTTTCTTCTGGTTAGTCAGGTCACGGAGAGGCATTTTTTTACAAGTTTCATCGATGTCTCTTGCCTTTTCTAAAATCTCATTAGAACTGGTTGTAATCCATTACTAGTTATGGGGCTATTAGAACTCTACAAGTTGAGCACTGAACTTCATCATAATCGCGTAAAGAACATGATTCAGGCAGTTGAAGGATTTAGGACAAGCAATTTAAAACTGAAAGTCCTCAAATGTCGTGTGCCTGTATCTCCTTGAATTGTTGCCCATTGTAGCAGCTCATGCATCTGACTTTCTCAAAGTTGATCCCCATGTTGAGGCTCTCTAAATGCTGTGCTGCCCTAGATTATCACTGTGAAAGAAGAAAGATATTCCAGGAAACAGCACAAAAAGGCAAACTCCTGTGAAATCCTTCAGGACTTTGGACTAAACAATTCAATGTTTTTCCTGCAAGGTTTCTTCAGGAGTGCCTAGCTGCACTCCTTTAAAGGTCGTGTGCTTGAATTAGGATCAGGATTTTGGTGGTACTCAGCTAGAAGATAGTTTTAAGTTGTGCCTGCTTTTGTGCTGTAAATGTTTGGGGTTTTTTCAGAGAGAAAAACTTATCTGTTAATGTTACAAAGAATTCTGCTAAGGCTGGAACTTTCTGAGATGATGAGTTTTAACTTTGGTTTCCTTTCTTTCTCATCTTGATGGTATTTGAAATGATTTTTTTTTATCCTAGCAAATAACAAATGATCCTTGTGACTGTGTAATTAACTACACCTTCCCATCCCCTCTTACGGAGTTTCTTTTGCAGTAGCACAGCCGTGCCAGGTCAATGCTAGATGGTGGTGCTGTTCTGCTGCTCAGCAGATGGTAGGCTGTTCTTGCTGTTCCTCCTCTGCAGTGCCAGCGCTATATCCAGTTCTCTCAGCTGCTTCAAGAAGCCCCGGTTTGGCAAGATGCAGCGGTGTCTTGACACTTGCTCAATGGCATCCACCACTGTCATGTTCTTGTAAATCATCAGGTAAGCCAAGACCAGCGTGGCTGAGCGGCTGCGGCCCATAACACAGTGAACCAGCACCTTGCCTGTGGAAACAAAGGGACACCAGCAGAGGTGACGCTGGGTAATCCTTTTCTTTTGGCAATGAAGGTTTCTGTAATGCCCCTGCTATGTTTGGTGGTTTGACTACCCTTACCAGCATTTGATAAACCTCTCTTTTCATATGAGGGAAAACAGGCTGTAGATCTTAAAACTGAACACTATCTACAGTAGAGATGATCCATTTAATCCTAAACGAACTATCTTTTTATTTGTGAACAAAGCTTGCAGAGAAGGCCTGGGGGCTGCACTAAGTACCATAGCTAACCCTGCTGCAGTCTTGTCTTACTTGCCTCACAAACAGTGTGTATGCAATTCTGTGTTGGGGAATAATGACCAAAGCACAAGGGTGTGGGAGGGTTTGGTGTGCTCTCAGACCATCCTTCCATGAGAGTAAAAGGAGTGCATGGGGGGTACCTTTCTCAGTTCTACTAACTAGACACAAAAAGTAACCAAATTTGATTTTTTTTTTTTTTTTTTTTCCCCCCTGACAATAATGTCCTTTGAGATCTAGATTGCATTACTTTATGCCCATTTTTGAGGACAGAGGATAAGAAAGACCATAGGCATATAACCAGGGGGTAGAAAGAAGCCACCTCTTACACTTACAAAAGCTTCAGTAGAATTTCTGGCTAGCACCCTGTTGTTAAATGAAAGTAATGTTTCACCACCACCATCATTTGAGTGTTCTAATATGATCATCTCCTTGCAGTGGGAGCCTGTGAGTGCAGAGTCTTTGCCAAGAGTTTTCATCTCTGAATACATGTGCCACAGTTTAAGTCTGTGACATTGCCTGGTTTAACTTGGGCCTTCCAGAGGTAGAAAGTCCTTGGCTTTGGATACTAGCAAGGTTGTAAGTCAAAGTGGAACTTTCCATGATAGCAGTATCTGGAGGAGGTGAAGGAAGAGAACCTGGGTTCAGGTCTGATTGACAGGTTTTGAAACACTTCAAAAGATGTCCAAAAATGATTCAAAGCCCTTGAGGGGGTCTCGCAAACGAACTGCTGAAGGAAGTAGATTTGGAGCACTCTCTCTAACACCCTGCTAAGCAGAATTGCCACAGGAGAAAAAAAATAAAAACCATGCTATCAGGGCCAGTAATAGTTATCTCTGTCAGCTATGCCTAGAGAGAAGTGCTGGGTGCAAAGCCATGACTCCTACTGATTAACTCCTTTGCTTCCAGGCACGAGAATGTGTCTTGGCACAAGTAGCATTGCTGTGTAATGGATGTATCAAGAACTGCCAACACTAAAGGATTAATGGTTACAGTCTGCATCCTAATCCCAACAGATAGTCTTTGAGGCATCTTGGCAAAATTCCAGTCCTTCTGATAACTAAAAGGGCCTCTTCCTCTCCTGGAAAATGATAATCCATTCTATTATTACTGCAAATATTTGAAATGGATTAAAACACTCATTTGTTTAGCCCTTCAGTACTTCTCTTGAGAGCTTCCCACCTTGTAAATGTGTTGCTGTTGAGGTGATAAAATACATGATGGGACAAGGAATGCTTTGCTTTGTGTGGGTGGCAAATGCAGGAGATCTAGGAGAAAATGTAGTTTCGTACAGCCAAAAAATGGGTGTACAATTTTCTGAAGTGTCCTCTGTTTTAAAGAAAAGGAAGTCTGTCCTTTGCTGTGTGTGAATAGTCAAGAGCCAACTGCCTGTTACAGCAGAACTCTGACACTTCTGCAGAGCCACGTCCCTTCTGTGTTGTTTTGTAGTCCCTTCCATTCTAACGTAAGGACCCCTCTGAACCCTCATTCCCCAAAAGGGAGTCTGCTCTTGCAGTCTTGGATTCTGACCAGTAATATCTTCAAGGTGTGCCAGAATACACAGAATTCTCTTCACAGAGAGGTCTGCTGAGTGATGATAGGTCTCTGAAACATTTTGTTCACTTGACTTGGGTTTGTGGTTCTTGAAAATTTGTCTAGATGCAGCACTCCTTTTCCAGAGGCAGATGGAGCCATGAATGTTGATGTGTCCTTGGTCAACTGCCTCAGGTATTTGTACCTGTCTCATGTTTCTTCCCACCTTGTTTTCTTTTATGATCCCTGTCTTTAGTGTATTTTTCCCCTGATATTTTAATGTGAAGTGACTATACCATTCCCCTCTATTCTACATTCTGAGGAACTAAAATTCAAAGGGAATGAGTATTAAATCTGTAGCTTAGTAGGAAACCTAAAAACTTCTTAAAACAATGTCCTCCTTTCATGTTACACAGGCCTTACTGATAAAAAAATGTAAACTGTTCTATGGTCTGAATTGCATGTTCTGGGAAAGCTTTACGCACAGCTGAATGAGAGCATGCAGAATTGTGACCTATTGCAGTTTGGCTCTAAAACTTACTCTTAAAACTGTTCTTAAGTCCATCAGCCCATACTTAAACCCTGCAAACACTGTTCTGATCAGGGAGTTTCTTCACCATCACAAAAATTTTGAATGTTAGGTCAGAATTACAGCATTAGGACTGTTTTGACAGTATCCAAATTGCCAGGCTCTCTGGTCTGCTGCAGAGAGGGCCTTCATTTGAATGATGACTTGCTTCAACAACATTGACTATTGACCATCTTCCCAGCAAAATCATGATGTGAAGACATCTATTCAATTAATTTGATCACTTAGCTGAAGGTCACACCCCAAACAATGTGATACAGCCGAAGTAAATTAATTAACACATACAATCTGGTCACACAAGTTGAAGCTTTTTTCTTTTCCCCCTTTTCCACCTCTGTATTTGCTCAGTTCTAATACAAAGCAGCAAAGCAATGTAAAGGTGTTACTGGTCAGAAGTATTTAGCAAAACACACTGAAGTCCCATGTCATTACCACTGGAGATGGGTGCTTGATCACTTCATACAAAATCCTGTTCAGGAATCGGGATGGCTTTTGTCAGTCGGGAAGGTGCACACAGATAGCCTGTTCATTTGGAACTTGAAATGCAGAACACTTTCCTATACTAGATGTGCTTTCCCAAATAATGCATTTATGTTGTTTGAGGAGAGCACTAGTTGCCTATAGTCTTTTCTTCTACGGAGGCATCGGTCCACGCTTCACGTCTAGCTATTCTGTAATGTGTATTGGAAAGCTGTTGTCATGCTTTAAACCTCAGTGGGCCATTCATAGTGTCCTTATGCATATCTTTGGCTGGGATAAGAGGTGTATGTGAATATAGTTTACATATCTCTCATGAGAAGGTTAAGAGCTTGCTCTTTTACTTCATGTCTATTACAGTAGTTCTTTATTTTATTGGTCTTAATCAGAAAAGATCCTAGCTAACTTGTTTAAAAGCCATGTGAATGTGGCAGAAATTATTAGAGCTACAAAAAATTACTGCAATTTTTAGTATTTACTTGAGTGCAGATTATTTTTTTTTTGAGGTTTGCAGTTCACCCAGTCACTCTTGGGTTTTGTGTTTCAGTGCTGGACTGGTGCTTCATACGGTCTCAGAACTTCCTGGACTTTGATGTGGTTTTGAAACAAAAAGGTTAATACTCCCCCCCATCTCATCCTTTCCTCCTACAATATTTATTGGGATGCAAGGCTTTTTTCCTGCCCTTGCTGCTTCCATTGTGCTTGTTTCTTTACCCCAGTACAGCAGACTAAAGTCTTACGGGAACAGGAGGGTGGTGGGAATGAGAAAGTCTGCATTTCTTATTCCAGCTACTCCAGTCTGACACTGACCTCTGGCCTCCAGCCATGGCTAGATGTGGCTGTGTGTTAGTTATCTACTCCTTTCCAAAGGCACTGCTTCAGACACTCTTTTTTGAAATGCTGGCTACCTTTCTTCATAAGCAACTAAGCTCCTGAAGCAGTTTCTCCTGCTATTAGGACTTTGATTTTTAAAACTGATCTGCTTTCAAGGTTTTCTCCTGAGCAAGGGAAGAGACTGTTGTGTAGGCTGTACTTGCTGAAAGGGTAAAATTGTAAAGACCTGGCTGGCTATTGGAAGCAAGTCAGGTAGTAACTGCCTGCAGCTGAGCTAGACAGCCAAGAACAGAAGCTGACACAAGGCTAGAAACTTGATATCTGACCCTCTGATATTAAGGTCTCTGTAGGTCAGCAGGAAAGTCTTAAGTTTCTCAGCTGGTTTCTGGTAAAATATCCTGTAGAGATTTTCTTTAAAAGTATGTGGGGGGAAAGAGTAGAAGTCATATTGAAAGTCAGTGTGAGGCCTAGGCTGTACCACTTCACATCAGTGTAAAGCTTTCTGATAGAACGCTGCTGGAGATCAGCAAATAATGAATTGTAGTAATCAAGCAGAGAAATTACAAACACTTTAATGAAAAGTTTCTAGATTACTGCAGTCAGAACTGTATCAGTTCCCTGCTGCTTGGAAGATGGCAGAGAAATAAATGTTACAGGTTGGGGTAGATCTGATGGTCAGGTATAGAGGGAATCTAATGCTGCAGAGCATGAAGTTGTGGAGTGACAGCATGGTATGTCTGAGACTACTCGTGTTCTACTCCCACCACCATGCAACTAATATTCATTAAACCTTTCTTGATGGATTACTTAGTAAAAGGAGGAAAAGACAGCTAATTCATGGCACCTATGCAATGTCCAGTTGTCTCTGATGTGTTTGTGAAGGAGTCAAAACAACAATAAAAAAATCTGTCAGACAGGACCCCTTGGTACAAGCTGTGATGAGAACTTTTATCAAAGTGCTTGGTAAGGGGCTCTTGGGCTGGTATTAGTGACAAGGGTCCTAATTACGTCACTACCTTCTCTTAAACTGGTTCCCTACTACTAGTTTTATATCCTCTGTTAAACTGTATTGGACTTGTTTCATTCCCACAAGGTTAAATGCCATAGAACTACACTTTTAATCAGATGGAGTAAATATTATACTGGTTTGAACCATTTTTAGCACCCTCCTTACTTCTTTCATCCTGAAGCGCATTATCAATGAATTTGGAAGCTGAATAAAAGAACTGGCTGAGGTTGAAAGTGGGGAGATCATCTGCTTCCACTCCATGGTACTCCACACTCATGTTGTTGTAATATTCTGGTCCTGTGTCGACATTCCGCTGCCCTTGGGCTGCATTGAGGATGTGGGTGAATCCTTCCTTCTCCAGGCTGTAGCGATCCAATGCAGTTTTTCTGTTAAAACAAGAGCTGTCATGTAAGTCAAGAAGCTTCTTAATCAAGAATAGAAAATAAATTTAAGAAAACCTCTGATTTGGTATGTTCTAAACGTCAGTGAAACTGATAATGCTTTAACAATGCATCATTTACCATTTTAAGGATCTTAAGATATTGTGATTCAGTTTGGAGTTGTCATTCTTTTTGGAGTTCCTAATTATCTTTCCCAGGTCCTTAAAGCGTGTTTAATATGAATTTATTTTCCTGTTACCTTTGGCTTCTATCAATCTTGTACAAGAAGAAACAAGAGACGTAGAAAGAAATAGAAGGAATTATTTAAAGTCATAAAAGGAAATCAGTGGCAGAACATGAAATATGACCCATGAATACTGTTTTCCCCTTCTGTCCCATCAACTGATACTGCAGAACTAATAAAAGAGTCAGTAATATGTGAGTAGTAAAATCATCAAGAATTCAAAAAGCAGTTCTTCTTCCCCAAAAGAAGTTACTGAGTTATTCTCCATTCCTTTATAAAATACATACAATTTTAAAAACCCCACCCTTCTGTGAATACAACTTCCTATCACAATTCCATTTTACTGTCATGGCTGGTCCAACTAGAGGCCTAAAGCAAAAAGGACTAGATATGGAAATTGAACATTAGCCTTCGGAGGAAGCTGGAAGTCATATATTCAGCCAAATGTTCTCATTTGTTCTTGTCTGCTCTTCCCTTGGACAAGGGAAGTCAGATAGCAGAGGAAAGTTCAGATTTGTGTGCTCAATACCCACTGTAGCTGCTTGCCAGCAGGATGAAATTGCTTAAAAAGTGCAGGGTTCATGGCCAGGCATGTAGAAACGTCTTTTCTTCTTCCATTACGGAAAGCTTTTAGTTTGGAAAAGTTCTGTTCTGAAAAAGCTGTCAAGTTTCATTAGTGCCTAGGAAAACTACAAAGCTTTTTAGAAAAAGACAAAATGGCATAGGCTTTATTCTGTTAATATATTTTCACATAACTACTGTGTGATGTGAAAAAGCTTTTTCCAAACAAAAGTATCTCTCTGCATGAATGTTTCCTGATCACTTCCATGTGTAAATGTAGCTGCTGTCACACAGGACACTGTGGTGGGCTACCTGTTGTGTTTATAATTATAGTGGTGACAGCTCAGAATAGCTTGAAGTTGACTGCATTTCCAAACTCCAAGTCAAAACCCCCCTTTGAGCAGTCAAGAACCTAATGATGAGAGCATTTAACTGGGACATGGATACTGAAGGTTTTACCTATGCTTGCTCTTATTTAAATTAAGCCTGTGATCATTGGCTGTTCTAGTAGATATTGCCCTGCAGAATTTTCGTTCTGGTCAGGAATGATAATATCTTGACATTACTGGTATTTTTGCCACAAAATAAGGTCACATGTCCCATATATGACCATGTAAAAAGTACATAAAAGCTTCACTTAGTGTGGTGATGCCTACCTAATGATCTCAGTAGACTGGAGGACAGAGAAGCAGCAGCATCCTACTGCTAATGCTGTGAGTTGCCACTTTCACCTCATGTTAAATAATTCTTACTCCTTCCCTTGTGTTCCTATAGCCGTGATTGACCTAGAAAGAGTTTCCTTTTCCTCCCTTGTTTTAGGAGATTTTGCCTTAGGATTCGCTTGAGGTGTGTGTGCTCTGTATGTATACATTGCCGGCAAAGACACTTCAGTTCTATACTGAAAGGATGGAGAGTACTTAAAATAAAAGAGGTTAAATGTCCTGGCTGAAGAGTAAGGGTGCAGTGAATAACTACTATTCTTCATTTGGATGTCCTCGAGGTGAACTACAGTTCCTGCTTTCAAATTAAGTCTGTCTTTGTTTTACCTCCCTGATGCTAGAATAGAGAAAATGTGGTTTTCATTCATCAGACTTTGCCCAAAGCATGTATCCAACAAACCACCTAAGACTGAGGGCTTCAGGTAAGAGGTGCATGCAAGAGCAGAACCCTTGCAAGTGGAGACCTACATGCTGAATAGGAAGTAGGACTGCAGAGTAGTTAGGGTCAGTAGAAAAACAAAGCTTTTGATGGACAGTAAGTACTATCAGACTTTGGCTTCTGCAAGCACTACTTGGGCTAATAAATAGCCCTAGAATTAAATGATGTTGTTCTGAGCAATGTCAAACAAAGATTTACAGTCATTAACATTTGACAGTTGTATTTATATGAAATCAAATTTTCCTGTTTCCTTGATTGGAGATTGCCTTTTGACACAGTGAGTGCAACTAATGCCTTTTTCTGACTGTCACAGTTACAGTCTTGTTCTGTGTCTTAGGATCTCATTTTCCAGTGTTGGGTGGCCTCAGTTTTCCAACAGGTACTCAGAAAGAAGGGATACTGTCTTTCAGTAACTTGCATAAGCAGTTGGCTCAGCCTGGCCAAGCTCCTGTGAACTTCTCCTTCCATCTCCCAGTTGAAAGTGCCTGTAGCTGCGTTCTGTGAATTTGAGGATTGAATTAATCCTCCTCCTTTTTATTTAACCAGTTAAAGGCAAGGTAGTTAGGTGTTCATTTTGCATCACAAATGCGTTAGCTGTTTTGCCTGCTGGAGGTTAGGAATATGCACATTGTTACTCTGTTTGCTCCCTTTGTTTCCCGTCTTCGGCTGGAAATGGAACCAGAAGCAGCAATGTATCACCCTTGAATGGTGTTGCAAAAACTCATTATAAATGCTCAGATATAACTAAATCATCTTCTGTGAAATAACTTTTTTTTTAACAGCAAATTACAAATGAACCAAACAAATACTTGGGAGGTTTTCTATTCTACTGTCTTTGGCACGGAAGAATTTATGCTCTATTTTCCTCAATGCTTGGGATAGACTGATTTAAAATGTTATCTGCTATCTAATTGTGCTTGATTTGCAAACTGATTTGGCAATACCCTTTGGACTGAATGGAACCTTACCCAATGGAATTGTTTTCTTTATAATACGGATGCATATTTTCTTTTTTCTACTGACATTGCTAATCTGAAAAAGTTCAAAAAAATGAATGCTCAGTGTTGAGCACTCAAATCTGTTAAGTTCTCCACATTTTCACTGGAATAGCTATCACTCAAACTGTGTGTAGGTGTTGCAGAACCTGTTAGTTGAAGCAAGACCTAAAATACTTGCTCTGTCTATGTGGAGCAGGGTCAGTACACATCCTGTGGCTACATGGCTTGTGCATCTGCAGGCTGAGCTATTGCACACAGTCTGTAAAGATGATGTCAGGCACTTTTCTTACATC
The DNA here is from genome assembly GCA_013397935.1 of Dasyornis broadbenti. Taxonomy (NCBI): domain Eukaryota; kingdom Metazoa; phylum Chordata; class Aves; order Passeriformes; family Dasyornithidae; genus Dasyornis; species Dasyornis broadbenti. The sequence continues at coordinate 6,722,310 of VZRN01004407.1, read as the reverse complement.
AGATACCCTGGACATTTTTATCTATGGAAAGCTTTTCCTAAGATTTCTAATATATAATCGTGTGTGGAGATATGAAGAAACAGTTGTTGTGTAATAGAAAATAGGGTTCACTGGACTGCAAGAGGTGCTTGCCTTGGGCTTTAGAATCTGCATCTTTTGAAGAAAGCTGAAGTGACACTTAGTCTTTTTCAAGAACCAGAGTGCTTGGTTTCAAACCTAATATGGAGATTAGAAAGTACTTTAGCTCTTCCTTCTTTCTCTCATTCCCCCAGTCTTACTCTTGATAATTATATTTTCATAAGAGATTTCGTTACTCTTCTTTGAAAATTTTTCCTAATTTTTTTCCTTGTAAAATCTTTCCCCAAAATCTAGGCCAAGAGCCCAGCTGGACCACCACTTGTCATACTGGCTCAGGTTTGCCTGCTTTTAACCTCTTGTCAGCCATCTTTTTACTTTGTTCTTTGATCATAAACATTGCCAGGCAGAGATGGTCTATGCTGAGACTGACACTGCCATAGTATAGGCAGTTAAACTTGGGGTCATGCTGGGTTTGCAGCAGGTTGTTTCCCAGTTAACAGAGCAGGAAACAGCCTGGTAAGGCCTCACGTGGGGGACCTGTGTGCCTGTAAATGGAAATGTTCCTGTGCCCTCAGCATGTTTGCTTGGACTGCCTGTAGCCATCAGTGAGCTCTGGCTTTGTGGGAAGGACTGGCTTGCCTTCCCCCCTCAGCTGAATCTGCAGTGTAGTTGCTGTTGTGAAAGCATCCCTCTTGTCTGTGCACTGTAACCAGAGCCTGGGGGGTTTGTTGTGTTTCATCATGCATGATACTTCTGATTACACCTCAAGGAGAGGGCAATGTTCTTGGTCTTCCTTGCAGTTTTTACCATGCCTGAGGTATCAGTATTTCAGAGGAAAGGGAAGAATAAATCAGGCATAAATATCTGCAAATATCTGATTGGTTGAGGTTACTAATAGCATAGGATTGTTCAGGGGTATGTGAATCATGTACCTTATTGAAGGATTTATAACTCTAATTTGTTTTTGACTAGAAATTGCACAGTTTTTTGGTTTTTTTCATTGTAGTTGGCTCACTACCAGAGTGTAATAGTCAAGCTAACAACATTCTTCTTTTCCCCTCTTTGGGTGCTGCTGTTTCCTATTAAACTGCAATTAATGTTACCGTTTTTGTGATTATGGTTGAATTTTAAGTAGCCATTGTAAAGATGAGATGGCTACAAATGCCAGTGTAGGTGAAGCCATAAGCACTTGACTACTCATGCCATTGTTTTCATTTTGTACATCTCCACCATCTGTGCCATTAGCACTTGATTTCATTTTACATAGTGCAACTGTGGTCTCCAGTGTCTGCCTTGAATGTGTTCGTATGCAAGGAAGGTGAAGTGTGGCACTGGGAGATAACAGTGAAAATTTCAGTGTAATTCAGTTTAGTAAGAGATGACCTGGGCAGATTGGTTCCATGTAAAAGCTCATCAGCTCTTCAGTTCAGAGCACATAAACTTATGCTAAAAGTTAAGTATACCCAGAAGTCCTTTTCTCTATGTTAAGCAAAAGCTCAATGCTTTGCTGAATCAGACTCGGCATTTACGGTAGGGCAGATGGACTCATAAACATGTTTTTAAAGTTCTGAGGCAAGGGGGAGTACTTTGATGTGGGAATCCCACCTCAGCGGTGAAAACTGGAGATAAAATCACTTTCACATATGGATATATTGATACTAACAGACTCACCAAAAGGGGAAACTGACCCAGACAAAAGTGTCATCCATTTTAAGGTGGTTCCCAAAAGACTATTTACTTCTCTTGGGTTGTGCAAGGGCAAGTAGAGGGCTTGTCTGAGACTTTAACTGTGCCTGCTGTCAGTTTTAAGGCTAAGTTTCATAGGATTAATAGCAAGTGCTGCAGCCAGCTCTGCCTTCTTCTGGAAACAACAATGTAAGTAGTTATAACATGACAAGAATGCTTTCTTTCAGTCTGCTGTCTCCAGTGTACCAAATGCCTTCTCTCTTTTTTCAAAAATACTGTCATAACAAGCTTTAGTCCCAGCTGCTTTTGTTAGAAAGTTGCCCAAATCAATAGGAATTGGAAGAGAGGTGAAAAGAACTTGCAGGCACTGCAGCCTGCACCCCCGCATGCAGTATTAAGTATATTGAAAGCAGCTAACAAAGAGAAGAGAAGGTGGCTCATGAGGAAAACACAAGTACACCCAAAGGAAGGGAAGTGGTCCTCCAAAATAACTCATGAGGGTGTGGGCAGAGTAACTCCCTCCACAGGTAAGTCAGCACCTTACAGCTGGTACAGCTCAACCAGATGACTGGTGTGCTTATCAACTTTAAGTAGAGCCAAGCCTCTTAAACTTCATGCAAAGATTGTGCAATGCAAACATGTTTCAGTATAGACTGTTAAAGCTACAGATTGACGTGACCCAGATTGACAAAACACAAGGAAATCTGAGGCAACATGTTACTAGGAGAGGAATCATCTCTCTCAAACTTTTCCATTTTCTTAAGCGCTAAAGGAAAGCTCGATGCAGGATGATAATTTACCAGATGGTCAGTGTCAAAAAGAAGCTTGCTGAATATAGGCAATATTGACACTTTCTTAAGAAAATCTGGCAGTTCTCCCTCCTGAGGAGAGATGTTGAGAATTTCCAATAATACTGACCCAATTTTCTTTGGTAACTTCAGCACAGAGGGAATGTAGAGAGAGTGCAGCATTGTATCCCCTTTTCCTTCTGAGGTGTTGCTCCATTTCTGTGGGTACCTCCTGTTCAGTGTGAATTAAGAGAATTTTTACATACCACTGAAAATACTGAATAGGATCTTCAGAATATGGGGTAGAAAAATATTTAGTAGTTCGTTTTTTCTCTAGCCCAAAATGGTGGATGTAGATTTTGTAAGTGATACAACCTAGATAGAAGAAATAGCTCTCTGCTTTCTGTACAGCAGAGGCACCATGCACACGTGCTGTAGTCAGTCAGTTCCTGGTCTTGACCTCAGTCACTCATCAAGTGTTAGAAATCACTGATAGACAGAGATGTTATATGGGGAAGTGTTACTTGTCTATGAAACCACCGGAGCATTGAGGTTTACTCTCCAGTGTTACAGATCTGATTTTCTGGATTTTTAAACTGCTGTTACAATTGGCAGATTCTCATTTTACCCCAGCTGAAACCATGTCCTCAGGAGTGTTGTTATAATCTAAATTGGCATTCACTTCTATTTTTATATTCTTAATACTAGTGTAAGTGCTAGGAGTTTGTAATGCTAAACAGTGGGAAGTAGTTGTTTTCTAGCCTGAGTGAGTCCCATCTGTTTTCTTCTAGGTTAGTGTAAATTATCTTTTTACTTAGTCACTTGGAAAAGGCCATAGTGTGTTGCTTCTCTGCAGAAAGGTAAGAGGAGAGAATGAGTTTTAGTTAAGCATATATTTAGTGTTTAGTTATTTATCTTAATTATCATGCACTCCAAATTGTAGGTTTGAGTTACTCGTCTTCTTTATCTGCATTAGTTCTGAAGACCATGAGCCATAGCACAGCACAGGCACAGACTATAGCTTTTGTGAATTGCAAGTTCAGTTCAGATGCATATCCAGAGTATTATTTTTCATACTTGTAAAGAATTAGGCTTCAGAAGACTTCTTTTTCTTTGGGAATAATTTGAGAACATGGCAAGACCTGAAATTCTGATCAGGCCTTAAATCCTAATGAGATCTAGCAGATGTTTAAGAGGAAAACAAATTCTTGGGAGGCTTTTGTCTTTAGCTGAAGTATTCTTTGAACTTCAGAAATGTGGAACCCTAAACACCATCTCAGGTAATAGGGCCATCACTGAAGAGCTACAAGAAGAAACTACAAGACGAATCACTGGCAGAGATTTTCCATGTGATCCTGGTGACCAAGCAGGTTTGGAATTAGCCAGTAAAACTGCCTATGCAAGCAAGCAAGCAGGTGGCCAGTGAAACAAAGGAGCAAAACAAGGCTGCTTTCTATTCCTTTAGAAGACTTCTGAATATGAGAAGGATACATGCAAACACTAATCCTGGTAGCAGTTGAACCAAAATCTTGGCCATGTGTGTTTTATTCCTGTCACTGGGCTGTGTCATAAAAGTTCCAGTGTCTGGTCTTTAAAAGCCCTCGGAACTTGCTAGGGAAAATTTCAATTGGAGCTGAACACAGCATGTTATATTTTGAGGCTTTGATTATTCTGGGTCTGACAGGCTCATGGAGATTTCGTTGCCTCTGGGCAACATCTGCAGCGAAGCCTTGTAACAAAAGGATGGAGTGGCCTCACAGGGCTCCTTGATAGCCTGTACTGCATTAGAAGGAAGATGTGGTTACGTAGTCAGGGTAATTAATTAGCATTTCCATAAGCAGTCACAAGTCCTGTTAACCTTGTAAATGCAGGAGGCAGGAATGAAGCACAGATGTGGAAGCTCTGAAGATAAACTCTGCCTATGTGTGTTCATTTGATGAGTTCCACTAAATTCTTTCAAGATCAACCTTAATTTAGCATGGCTAAAGATGCAAATGCACCCAACATCTGTTCATGGCTCCCTGGCATCTCTTTGGCCACCAGTTCTAAAGCAAGATTGTAAAACAATACAAAAACCCTGCCACACTGAAGGGGTAAGCTGTTGGTCAGGAGTAAAATATGGAGCTGGCTGAGGAAAGATACAGAAGTCTGTGGATTTTGCCTATTTCAAACCAAATTTTAGTCATGGTAGTGAAAGGCTGCATCTTGCCTGCAGACTTGTTCTCCTCTCAGATTTTCTGCAGTGTCAAGTTTGCCTTTATCTGTCTGACAAGAGTTGTTTACTTTAAGGGAGTCCCATTTTCTGGTGAAGTTTTATTTCTCTTCCCCTCCACCTGCTCCTCACTTCTTTTTCCTTCTCCACAGGTTTTCTCATTCATTTGTCTTATCATGTGGGGAACTTGTTTCCCCTTGAAGCACCACTGAGTTTCCTCTTGACTTAAGACCAGTCCCTGTAGAAACATACTGCCCAGCATAAGGGGGTGTAACTCTAAGTACCTCTCAAGAAGCTGGTATTTCTATTCCTCTGGTTAGTTTGTATGAAGTGCCAGGTGTGTGGTGTATTCCAAGTCATGCCTTCTAGTATTTATTAAATTTCAAGGTGTAAGAAGCCACTGCTTCAGGAAGATTACAGGAAAGAGTCAGTGACTGCTGTCCTGGGCTGAGAGACTGACTTCTTGTCTGGTTAGATCCCTTTGCTCAGCAGGCACAGTTATAGCTTCAGCACAGAGATGAGAGGGAAATTCTTCTAACAGCTTCATTCAGAATAATTCTGCTGGTGATTCTAAACAAGGAAGTAGGAAATAAAAGCCAGAAGAGGCTGTTCTTTATAGTGAATCTTGAGTTAGAAATATCTAACAGGAGAGGCAGGGTAGGATGTGGAGAGGAAAACTCAACCCCCTTTACTTTTGTTCCTGAATCATTTGGACAGGCTGTTCTCATGGCTTAAATTTTTATCCGACACCACACACACACACTCTCCCACCCCCATCTCTAAAAGTGGGAGCCCTGGCTTGGTTCAAGACCAGAACTCGTGTGTCTTTCTGTTGCCTCTGGCACCACAGAAGTAATTGGTGGATGATATTAGGAGTCTTATAACTTTCAAAGCTGTATATCTTTCCTCTTTTATAAGCTGGCAACATATGAATTTTAGGACCTTTTAAAAAATCATTGAGAACTTTGGAGCCAGTGGGGCTCCTACTTGTGTCTTTCAGTGATGATGTAAAAATAAATGTCATGTTAGTGCAGGGTGTGGAGGAAAATGGGAATTGGACCAACAATGCCTAAGGGGTAGGAAAAGCTCTCTTGCTCTGTTCAGGGCTTGGATTGGGGGATTTTCTGATGGCTTGTTTCCTGCTGCAGCAGTCTTCTCTGCTTCTTGCAATAGGCTGTTTCTAGTTTAGTCCTATGCTCAGCAGAACTAAGTCTGTTTTGTGGGTTTGGTTTTTTCCGAATCACACTTGGTCTGATCAGTGAGACACGTCTCTGTAGCTTTGCCTTCCTCAGGGTTCCGTTTGTTTTAATCTTTTGAGCAATTTGGAAATGCAGAGTGTTCCATGTACACAAGCACAGGCTTGGAAATGCAGAAATACCACTGCAGGGTGAGCTGTCTCTTCAGTCACTTTTCAAGAGTTACATTTTAGGTGTAAACCAGCCTAAGGTGTGGCCAACACATCTAGGCCATCTCTTCTGTGAGTGTAACTGTGGAGCAACTTTCACTCAGAGATAAATGACAAATTGCTCCTTGAAACGAAACATTTAAAAATAGATCATGATGAGCTTCAGCCTCTGCAGCCTACACTGATGCCACAAGCAGTGCTGTCACTCTGTCTTTAACAGCAGACCCGGCTGCACTTAAACTGCACTTTCCTGAAGCAGCAGTAACAGCAAGGGCCACGGTAGGCTCTGATTGCTCTGCAGAACTCTGGCATCTATCAATGGTTTCAAACACTTTGCTCTCTTGGTGAGCTGTGTTTAGTAGAGCTTGGTCATCCCCTATGTAGAGGAGATGTACCAGGTGCTCTTATCTGCTATGTAGGGAGGTACTGTATGCACTTACTCATCTCCTATGTAGAGGTTGGGCCAGACTTCATTGACGTGAGTGTACTTTGGGCATCCCTTCCACAAGAGCCGCTCCAGTTCAAATGCCCCTGGGGTACAATAGTCCTCATCAGGATCTACTTTGACTGAGGTGTATGCATTCTTCTTCCCAGCATTCCAGCTTCCTGATGACAACTTGTCCATGGAGTAGTGTTCTCAGGATGTGCAAGAAACTGCAACACAACCAAAACAGAACATTAACCCAAGGAAGCACAAAGTAAGTGACTCCTGTTCCAGCTGCAGGATCCTGGGAGCAGCACTGACCGTGTGTGATAGAGCAATGTACGAGACAGATGAACTTGCTCTGTGGCAAACACAGACTTGCACCTGGATTTCTGCCTCCCCTGAATGAGGTGAGGAATATGTTGTTGGATGAGCTCGCCAGCAATGGGAACAAAACCCAAAGGCTGCTGATTATTGAAGTTCAGTCTCTGCCAGGAATTTGTTTCCTGAAAAATTCACTGGTAAGAATTTGGTAGGTCTAACAGCCTAGGGATCTAAATCACCTACGGGAACTGAGTGTAAATTTCAGTTGTTGGGGTTTTTTAATCATTAACTAAATTGTTAATGATAAAAATATAAAAATAAAAAATTCTCCTGAAGGCTTGTCCTTTGTGATTTTCAGCAACATGGGGAGATGAAATGTGTCTATTCAGGTGAATGTTGCATGTACCATTCTACTTTTTTCTACTCTTCTCTTTCCTATGTTGCCAGCTGCAGATTACCTGTCTGCTGCATCTCCCCATGGGCTCTGGTTTTGTTTCTCCTACTGGACTCTCTAATGTCTCAGGGTAGCACTTGCTCATGTCTTTTATTCTCTTGAAGGGAGATGTTGAACCTTGTGGTTCTGTAAGAGACTTGTAACAAGATGTGGAGTTGGGCTTAATCTTATGAAATGTGCAAGTAAGAGTCTGCCAAAAATCCACCTTTCTTGCAGGCAATGAATCCTATAGTGGCTCCCAAATTTTTTTTGTGTTGGCTGCTGAACCTTTGTGTCCTTTTAATTCCAAAAATCTGGCTAATGCCTTTATGCTGCTATTGTAGAGCTCTCCTGAAAGCAGAATGTCCATTTTTCACTGACATCCCATGTACCCATGGGGTTTGTTTGCTCAGTTTGGGCTCTTTTGTGCCTGTCATGTTCTGTTTCTCTGCAAAGCTTAAAAAAGCCAAATTATTCCTGTTTTCCTACTCCAAAGCTGTGTAAGATTGTGGAGTCAGTTTTTGTTTGGCAAGTGTACACCTTTGTTCAAAAATTGGCTTGCTTTCACTGGCAAGGGTATCTATTTTTCAGCCAAGCTTCTTAAAACATGATGATGATGTTTAGCTAAGTGGTCCTCTCTTGAGATTTTTAAAGGGCTCTGAGAATTCCAGCTTGTAGCAAATTTACCTTGGACTTGTCTTGCATGCCTGTGTGTAGTATCAAGTCCCATCTCTCTGCCCCAGTAGCCATGCCCTGGGAGAGCCTTTTTCCTTCCCATGCCAGAAATCTACACACAGACTCAACAGTGTAGAAAATGTTTGTCTGTCAGAGATACAAATCTAACACAGTCAGACTTTGGGAGTGATTAGGCTGTTATCTAGAACTTGATAAGAACTGCTATTTGTCTAGTAAGGAATTATCTTAACTGAGAGCCTGTTGCCTTGATGCCGAAGGACTGACTACTTTTATTCATGGCTCCATAAAATGGGACGGAGGAAAGAAAGGAAAGAAGAGAAAGCAATGTAATCAGTAATCACAGCTGGTGGCCACAGTGCATTGATTTGTTACACCTCAGAACAGGGCAATTACATCTGCAAATGATCGTTTGTGGTACTGGAACACCGGCGCAGTTTGAAGCTTGGTTAACAGTCTGAAAGCTTGACTACTGCTGAGAAATCCTTGTTTCTGTCTGTCCTGGGAAGCCATATGCTCCCTGAACTTTCAAGTACACTATGTTCTTTTAAGCCTTGCCAATGTTATCTGCTGCGGGGATTTTTAAATTGAATTAGAGCACAGGAAAGCATCAGTTGAAATTCCTCTAATAAAACATGTATTTCAGATTTGACTCTACACTAAGTAAGAAGTCACAGAGTTTAACTAGGAGGAGGGGAAGGCGGCAAAGGGGCTGGTTTGCTGCTTGAACTCTGGAAATAATTGCCATGAAGCATTTGTTTGGGGACAGAAGGGCTTGTCTTCCCAGGAATCAGAGATGTATAACTTCATCTCATATTAGTTGTTCTATGTACACCAAACAGAGCTCCAGGAAGACTGTTCCCTAGGCCAGTCCTCTTGGAATAAAAATTGAAAAGTAGATTGGATTTTTTTGGAGTGGTTGTTCTTAATGCTGTTGTAGGTATAAGGGATGAATGTTTAGCACAAGCCCAGACAGGGAAAGCTCAGATTTCTTTGGCAGACTTGTATGGAGAGGAGACCATCTCTTGCAGAGCATTCACCCAGTGCAGTCAGATGGCAGACAGATTGCAGGGTTACCTCTGCACAGGCTTGTTGGAGCAGGCTCCCACCCCTTGTGGTGCTTCATTTGGGCTGTGGATGAGTAGTGCAGGCTGAATGATGTACCAGTGCTGTGCCAGCTTGGCAGTCACTTCATGGCACTGCACTGTGCTGGGGATACACAGTCTTAGACCACAGAATAGTCTGAGTTGGAAGGGATCCACAGTCCCTTCCCATAGTCTGTGGGAAGGGACCCACAAGGATCATCATAAGTGAATGGCCCACATGGAGATGGCAACTGTGGCATTATTAGCACCTTGCTCAGACCAACTGGGCTAATCCCAGGGTCATGTGGAAGCTGTCTGGAGTAGGGACTGTCCTTATGTCCCTTGCATAAAGAACTCTGCACCTTGCTTGCTCCTGGAAGTGCTGCTTCAGGACAGCCTTTTTATTTCATGGGGGAAGGATGAAAACTCAGCTGGCTGTGGAACTGTCCTTGTCACAGAGGGGTTCTCCCCAGCAGGAAGGTTTGAGGCCAGCTTCAGGGCACAATGAGGAGCAGAGCCTTTCCCTGTGTCCAAAGCACAGCTTCCCTCTCTCACTCTGCTGGCTTATGCCAAGACCAGGCTGTGTGAGCTGGTGAGATCTTCTCGTTCCCTCTCAATGCCACCTGTGGTGGCTGAGCAGACCCCAGGGCAGGGCTCACCTCGGTGGGGCCCCGCAGGTGCTCATACCTGTGAGATTCTGCCTGCTGAGCCTGGCATCCCATGGCTTCTGCCCCTCAATCCAGAGTGTGCACAGAACACGGAACTGTCAGTACTCCCAGTTCTGCTGTCATGGACTTAAGTGTATTATCAGAACAAGGATGATAAAAATCCAGTCATCTGCATTTTTATACCCTAATCTTTCTCTTCATAAATAAGACCAAAGTGCATGTTATCTAATAAATTTTATTTGTTAATCACTTGGATGGCTGAAATGTTTGTCCCCCTTGGGTTATATGTATACAAATGAAAATATTGTTAGTGATTTCACAAAATGGTAATTCAGAATAATGGAGAGTTAATCCTCTTTTCATTAGTGAGCCACTTCAGGACATACACTGTGGCAAATTACACTGCATTTTAAGTCATTCTCAAGTGCTGTGCACTAGAAAAAACACATTAAACTAGTTTTGCATTGATGGAAGTAATTGTGTGGCTAATTTGGATAAGCAGCATGCATTAGGCACAGCAAAGGAATCTCTTCTTTATGCTCACTATCTACTCTACAGCTGCCAGATGGAATTTCTTATACAGCTCTTTAGCTTTTTTAAATTTTATTTTTAACAAAGCAGGGAGGGAGGAAAGAAAGTGCAAGGGGGGAAAAAAAAAAGGAAAATCTGCCAGTCTATCTGCTGTTTAATTCAGAGCATGAACACAGTCTAGTGGCTGGAGCACTAATATGGCAGTGAAAGATTTGCCTTCTGCACCATGTTTGGAGTCCCTTGAACTACTCAAATTAACCCAAAATTTCCAGCGAAGCCCTGTGAAGTCAGAGAATACAGTGGCCCATTTTCAAATTTGTTCAATTGAAGGGAAGTCCAATCCCACCACAAAATTTGTAGGGGGTGAATTAATACTTTTGGAAATGTCAGTCATGAGCTTTACAGTTTGGTAATCACACAGATCGGGGAGGAAAACTGAGCTTTTTATCTAGAGGTGAACATCAGAGCCTCGGTGGTGCTGTGCACATTTCTAATGCTGGTTTTCCACATGTTGTGGAAGTTTCTGAGTACTTCGAAACTGAAAGCTATAAGTCATTAACTACATAACAAAATACTATGTTTCTTAGTATTTTTGGCTCGATGTGCTATGCAAGCCTGTGTGTTGTGTATAAAGATGCCAAACAATTTGGCAAGATTTATGCCTGGGAGTTAAGATCCAAGTCAGCTGTAGAGACTTAAAAAGAAAAAAAGCAAAGAAAAAAAACAGGCATGCAGAGACAAGGACTGCATTTGCCTTTGTCCTATGCAAGGGCCTGTATATCCTTTCCTTTTCTGCACTCCTCCCTGGCACAGGGGGTTCCTCCATCACTGCTATTGTCCCAGCCATACGTACTCTGGCTGCCAACTTGTAGCTGTATTTGTGTGCCTGAAGTTTCAAATCTTGAATAAAGTCAGAGCCCAGTGGCATTGGTACAAATATGCAATAAGAGAGGCTAAACAAGTAAAAAGTGGAAGAAAAATGGAGGGAAAAGATAATTTCCCTTCTCTTTCCTCCAGAAGTATTAGCTGTACTGTCATGCTGGTCACAGGGCTTCCTTGCCTTAATGCCCACTTCAGTCCTTATTTATATAGCAGAATAGTTTAAATTCTTTGCCACCCATATTTCCCACTCTTGGAAGTTCTCCCAGCCTCTATGACATTGATTACTTGTGCTAGTGGTGCTTTTGATACTGGCTTTATTAAATTTAATTTGGTGTACACAAGTGTACACAACTTAGTTTTGTACTCAGAGTTGTCTAAAAGGTAGTTCTCCCTGAAAATACCAAGCAATCACAAATTTATCTGGTTTAGCTGGGGAGTAAAATTTTCAGCATTTAGCAAACCTCTAAATATATAACCTGTTTGTAAATGTGGAGGCAGACTTTAATTGTATTCCTGTTTTGATGTTTTCAGATTTTGCTTCCTACCTGTTTCCTCATGTCAGCTCTGAAAAAGGAGTGGAGCCATGATATCATCAGGAGGTTTTTTTCCAAGATGCCAAGGGAAGGAAAGAAAACTACCTATCAGCTCTGAGCTTTTTATGACGTGTCTACAGAAACAATGACATAGCTACTGGACCTTATTCCCACCTCAGTGCAATAGGAGATAAACACAGTGCCCATGAAATAAATTGGTGGTTTGATCCTCAAAACTGGGGACTGAAGTAGTTAATCTACTGCCAAGAACACTAAATTCAGCAGAAGGAAAAGAAGTGGAAAAAGGAAGGACCCAAGAGAAGATAAAGATGGAGAATACCAGTTCTACACTTTCAAAAGAATATGCAAAAGACTCGAATCTGGTTTAGTAACCAGTCTTCAAGTAAGCACTTACTCAGTGCTGAAGGCAGACAAAAATTGGATCTAATGACTGAGAGTCTTCAGAAATAGTAAGGGAGGATCTACTCAGCAAGTTCTTGAATTTTAAGAAATGTTCTGTTCTTCCATTTCCAGCCCACATGCCAGATGCATACCTCCCTTCAGGGTGAAAAAGTGCTTGCCCTTTTTGAGTATGACTAAGCAGAGAGCTGTTTTATAAACTGGAAAGTTCTTGCAGAAGCCAATGCACATTTCTGGAGCACAGCGTTTGCACTTGGGAGGAGGGTAAACAGTGCTTTGGTTTCTAAGCTTTTTGTAACTCGAAGTACATCAGTTGAGCTGAGAGCTGGTCAGCTGCAGTAACCAAAGCTTGCTTTGTCAGATGATTTAACTAAATGAATTGAAAGTGGTGCTCCCTGATGACTGCCACCCCAATGCTGTTTTGCTCAGACTGCGAAGGCTGGCAGCGGCCATGAAGAGCTGTGTGCTTCCCCTGTAACCTCACACTTGCTGCACGCCAGGGTACTGCAATGAGCTGTGGTGCTGCAAAGGCTCCTTGGGTGGGGTTGTGTCTTGTTTTGTTTTGTTGGGTTTTTTTCCCTAACACTAGGCCAAAAAGGTTAATTTTTTACAAATACTTCTTGTGATGCAGAAGTCTTTCAAAAAACATTTCTCTAAAAGACCCATGAAAGAATTTAGCAAATTCCAAAACTAAAATTCTCCAGGTACTTGCAGGACACTCAAGCAAAAAGTACAATCCTCTGTTCCTGCTCTAGTCTTCACCAAAGTTCATTTACTGCAGTTCCTTTATTTTACCTCTGCATTCTTATGCTTAAAGCATTCATGGACTGTAAAATAGTTCATCTATTGCAGTCATCTTTAAACAGCTTAAACCCAAAAGAATTGAAGCCTCTGTGCAATTATTTCCCAGACCCTCCCGCTGTGAATATTCAAAACTAACCAGTTATTTAAATGAATTTCTAAGCCACATATGACTTTTTAAAAACTTATTTTTGCCGTCATTCTTTATTGTTGACTGGACTGGTTAATTGAAAACAGATTAAGCTGAGATTTCATTAAATATTATGAGAGTGTCCAAAGAAACTTAAAACACAGCATCATCGGAGAGAATTTTAATGCAATGGGAAAAGCTAGATTTGACTGGAGGGTGGAGCAATTATTGAAGAATAGGAAAAGTATTCTGGAACAGATGTTACAAGTCTTAAAAAATTGCATTTTCATTCCTAACTTTTAAATTGAAATTATCTCCAATATAAATACACTTTTGGCACTAATTTCCTAATTTATAAAGTGATTTCTGTAACATGACAAATTTGGTTTTCTAAAATTGTACATTATAGTTTCAAAACCTTTTTGACTCTGTAATAATTTGATTTTTTTTTGCTCTGCAACAAATTAATGAAATTAATAGTTACCTTGGCAAGTTTTCCAGTTCTCAGTCCTCTCCCTGCTTTACTAAACTAGGTTATAAAAGGAAGAAAAGCAGCAGAAGTACAGCAGAAAATGTATATTGCTTAGCCTTACCTGTAAGCTTAGTTGGGTGTTGTAGGTAACTGGGTCCTGTGAAGTGCGGCAGAACGACAAAAGAAACTTTACTAACTTTGCAACCAGAGTCTATTTTTAGAGGAAGATTTGCTGACTCTGACCTTGAGTGCTACCCACTCCAAATGACGATCTTTACATCTGTTGGTAAAACTATTCCCTGATGTGACCTGAAACATTAAACCTGGCAGTTTACTTACCTAGTCTTGGTATGACTAAGATAACATGATGCCTGCATGTTGACTATAATAAAACAAACCTCATCTTTGATGTTGTCCCCTCGTCAAGGCTGTGCTATGTTTACTGCTGCATGTGGCTGCTGTCATGCTGTGCACAAGTGATTTGGCACTGGCACAACAATGGACAATGGCAGAGGTGGCATCCTAACAAAGTCCTGTTCTCTTTCTTGCATGTTCGCCATCAGAAAACCATCTTCCTCACCTCCTGTCTTGGTTTTCTCCAGTTCCAACAGTTTAAGTATCCATCTGACTTATGAAATGCCTTTCTTTGTTGAGAGAGTAACGTGGTGCTCAGCCCTGCTCAGTTCTGGTCACATGAGTACAGCTCACCAAGAAGAGGCAGAGGTGCACTCTCCAACCTTTGAAACACTCTCTACTTCCCTAGAGAGCTCCATGCCTTCCTGCTGAAGAAAGCTAGAACTTTGTCTAGTAAGTCACAGCCGGGTTCATCAAAGATGAAAGCTGGGTTCCCTGGTATCAGAGCCACACCTCTTCCACTCCAGTACTTTGTCTGCTGTGAGTGGTGACCTTCATGGCCACAGAGCTGTCTGCTGAAGGGCTTGGGGATCCCACAGCAGCAGCTGGTACACACCATCCTCTGCCCAGGCATTTGTTCTGCAGCAACTCCTCCCTCAGAGCTTGCAACTTGCACAAGAGCATTAGGAGGATGAGATTTTGGTGCTGCTGGAGCTAGGCTTGCAATGATGTAAGATCCAGCTGTGAAGTGAGTACTGATATTTCTAAAGAGAAATTCTTCAGATCTGTTGCCTTCTGCCTGTGACTGGGGAAAAGCAGCAAAGAGACCAGTCAAGGCAACCATGTGATAGTGGAAGTGGTCCTTTGGTCTCTGGACCTCATTCTTTCTGTTGAGTTGACCATCCTGGGAATGATCTCTTTGAGCAGACCTGCATGCACTTGCTTTCTTATCCTTCTGGCTCACAGTGCTCTCTACTGTCACATCAGTGCCTGCAAAAAGCAGCCAGCTATTGGTGGAAAGCTATTGTGAAACTTTTTTCATTTCTTGCAAGAACAGAAATAGTCTTCTGTGACTGCAAATACCTGTACTCTACCAAAGACTCAGGTTGCCTCAGCATTTTTTCCCAAAGTATCCAAGTCCTACAGTAGTTGCCATTAATTTTCAGTGGGACACAAATTCCTGACTCTGTCAATTATTTTTAATGTTGCTTTAAATCCTTTCAATCACCTTTGTCATCCCCTGTCTGTTTAAAAGATAAAAGTTCATCCCAGAAGGACCAGGCCCAGACTTGGTCATGGCCTGTGGCTAATGCTGCAGTACAGATGTGAAATAATAACAAACAGTTTCAGTTCAAGTTCTGGGCATTGGATCTGCTGCTGTTTCCTGCTAACAGCATCACTCTAGCCAAGTTTCTGCATTACAAAGCAGCCAAGCTCCTCCCTGCCAATTATTCAGATAGTCACTCTTAAAATGAGAAAGAGCTTTGATGTTAGAAACCTGCTGTGCCTTCTAAGTTACCTTGTAAGGTTGTTGTGCAAATTAATTCTATACTGATAACAGAGAAATTTCGTGGAGAAGGAGATACAAACTCCATATAACAGAAACTAGCAGCAGTTGCTTTATCTTTATCCCTGCAGGTAACCCGGTTTGGGTAACATGGGTAAGGTGATCCAGCAGACCAGCAGTGCTGGTGAGAAGAGGCTGCTTTATGAAGTCTGTGTGCCCTAGGGATGGGCAGTGCTCTGTTGCTTGTCTCTGACCAAGGTTTTTCTGATGTCAAATCAATAGCCCCACAATGTTGTGTAGTATTGTTATTTTCAGGCGGGCATCTGAAAAAGAACTATTTTTCTGCCTGAATGGCTGTCAAAACAATATGAGCCCTTGTTCCCTTCTCTCCATAGGGTCCTGACAACATATGCAGAAGATCACTCACTGCCTGGAAAAGTCAAAGAATGGGTAAGATTGGAAGAACCACAGTGGGTCATCTGGTCCAGCCTCTCTGCTCAGGCAGGGTCATCCTAGAGCACATTGCACAGGATTGCATTCAATTTTTGGGACTAGTTGTTTGTGTTTCCATTAGTTTTGTTTTTGTTGACTATAAAATCCTGACTGCTGAGATGTTTTGAGAGTGGCCAATGACATGGAGTGCTTTGAGCCTAGACACATAGAAAACACAGCAGGAAGGCTCTTATTTTGGAAGACGTAAGCACCTGCCTTCTGGAAAGTTGAATTGTTACCTTGGACTCCTAAAAGCTAATGTTTGCTGTGTTACTGGTAATTTCTGAAAATCTTGGCCAAGCTGATGACGGTGCTTTGAACATGCAGCTCACTCCCCGTTCCTGGAGCCTTGCCTCCATCCAGCCTGCTCGTGTTCTGTGTGCGGATCCCTGCTGTTGGGGGTCAATTCCCAAGGGTAGTCACCCACTGGCCCCAGATGCCACTGACACTTTCTGTGGAACAAGAGTATGGAACTGTGGGAAAGATGAGAACTGAAGTCCCATCCAGAAGGAAGGGTTTGGGGTGGAAGGGGGGAAGCTGCTTTTTTTTTTCCCTTTAAAAAAATCTGAGAAGGAATGAGTTTCTTTCACAAAAAAAGGAAAAAGAAATTGTAGATTTCTGGCCAGACCACACTAGAGGTACAGTTGGAAAAATCTGACACACTAAGACTTGACATTTTTATGTTAGTTTAAAGAAAAAGCTTTGAGTAAAGTTCTGCTTTAGAAGACTTCCCTCCCCCTTCCAACCTGGTGAACTGGAAGAATTCCTCTTTGCTACAAAATATGCTCTTATTTGGAAAAGCTGGGGTTTTAACAATTTCATGGGAAGAATAAGTATATAATTATATAAGATTGTCCTAATGGACATTTGCAGCTGTACGGGGATGCTAACAGCATGCAGAAACCATTATGTTTCCAGTTGTTTGGCAAAACTTAAGAAACCTTATATATATATTTTAAAGTTAACTGTAAAGTAAATCCAGATGGTTCTGTCTCGCACAGACAAGCAGTCTTCAAACTAGACATATAGTTGTAGCCTGGCTATAACTTGTTTTGATTACTGCAGATAGAGAGAAATGCTTTAAATGACTGCACCCTCCTCACAAAATGCTGCGTGCCCTTGATTCTTGCTGAAGTCAACTGGAGTTTATACAGCACTACATAAAACTTGTCTGACAATACCTTGCGTGCAGGAATATCTTGCTGGGCGTTACTTGTTTAATTTCTCTTTATACTGAACTATTGCTTAATAGCCCCTATCGGGGTTGGGGCTCTGCTGAGACAGGCACTATGGACCTATAAAGCAAAAATGATGATTGCTGTCCTATGTAACCTACTGTTTGAGCCTGGGTTTGTGCTTCCCTCTTCATCCCCCAGCTAAGGATTGCCAGAAAATATTGGTTGTATGCTTATTTTTGATTGATGTATTCAGAGTTCTATTTGATTCTTTAATAAGTGCTGTCTGTTGTGTTCATTACCTCATTTCAGCCAGACATCAGCTGTGTTGCTGCTATCAGCAGGGGAATCAGAATTATGTTGACTTGTGAGGCCATTCTGCAAATCAAATCAAAGGGGCAGCGTTGCTTCACAGAGCAATGATTTCAGTGTCTGAATGTTTTAAGCTGACACATTAAGGAGCATTTCTGAAAGTCTGAAAATAGGAGGAAATGAAAGATCCATCCAAAATTATAGACTTGTGGTATGTTACTTTTTCATATTTTGTGGTTTTCTTTTTCTACTTGATAAGCAAATGTTCTTGTAGATAAAGGTTGATGTTGTTTGTCCAAGTCATATAACAAGTAGACATACTGCTTTATGAGCTTCTTAGGCAGCATTGTCAAGAGGGTAATTTGAATTTGACCTGATGGGAGTCAAATTTACTGACCAGTGCATCTCTTGCTATGTCTGTGTCAGGGCTAATCACCCAGCATAGTGCATGTGTTTGTAAGAGAGTATGTGAGACTAGGGATGAAGCAAGTTCTGTGGGCTTAGGAAGGAAGGACCCCAGTCCTGAACAAACCTCCCAGGGCTTGTGGGGTGAGGCAGGGGCCAGGGCTCTGAAAGGCATTTTGTTCACTGTTCTGCTTTCTCTCTCACTGTCAGCAGAAAAAATGTTCTGGGAGATTTGTGTTGAAATGGAGTATAGATCCCAAGGCATAGTAATATGGAAAATAAGGATGAGGTCTTTCTTGTAACCTCCCCTTACCAAAGAACGCTAGGAACAGGAAGAGCCTGGGGCCCCAAACTGCTGACTACCCTGTTGCTCAGTCAGTACTAAGAGGAAGCCCTGCAAGGAGAGCACCTACCAGAGGAATCCTATGCAGAGAGACTACCCAGTGAGTACCTCATTCTGTGCAGTGCAGGGCATCCTGATGTGCCCCTGAGGCCTAAAAATGGGGCATCTCCAGTTGGTTAGTGTTTAAACTGACCTCTAAAGAAAATGGCATTGCCAAAATTCAAGGTGATTTTGTCCCTAATTTACCACAGTAACACACAGAATTGCACCTAATTCTCTTGACAAGAGAATTGGGAACCTGCCACAGTCTGTTTCTACTCTTACTATTTATGGGGGTAAGAAGCCTTTTTTCTTCTTCTCTGTATCATTAATAACATATTGCTGCAGAGGTTCCAGAAATGTGTGGTCCAACCTATTTCCTAAGCACAGCACACTTTAAAAAGAAACAAAAATAGTAGGTATTTGGTATGTAACTCTGATCAGAAAAATTGTCCAGACATGCTGAGAGCAAGTTTCGGGTCAGAGTAATCTCATAGTATACAGAGTGCCAAATCTAGACTTAAATAGAGCTGGGAGCCAGAAATTGGATTGATGTTTGCAGTCCACTTGGTACAGGCTTCTGGCTTGCTGGCAGGGCAAATGGGAAAACACCAGAGTTGCCATGCTGGTGCCATTGATCTGGTGTCTGTTCCATGAACCATGGGCAGTAACAAAGCCCCTAAAGGAAACTACATGAAATCTGTGGTCTCCACTTAAGGGATAAATTTTCTGCCCTAGAGAAAATCTGTTTACTCTTCCCACTCCACCTCCTTAGATAAAGCTTGGCTGAAAGCCTGAAGTTTTACATCTTTTCCAAAACTATTTATTTTCTTCCAATGTAAATTGTCTCTGGTGATGGTTTTTCTTATTTATGTGACTATATGGTATTCTCTTTAACTCTTCTATGCTCTGTGCCTCCAAGTATTCTGATAATGAGTTGAACAGCCTAAATAATGATGACAACTATAACAGTAAATGGTTTGAAATATGTCCCCTTTTCATTCTTCCTTAGCAAGCCTGGGGGAAGTTTGCCCAGCCACCACTCAGGTACAGCTGTTCTCCTGTACTTGGAACATCTGGTCCTGTGGTACCATATGGCTATGACCTACTGTCCTTCTAGAAGTAATCAAGTGCACATCATGTCATAAAACCCCACAACAGCAAAACAATGCCTTGTAATCCACCAGGAATGCTCCACACCACCTCAGGGCAAGTGCCTTTTAATGGCTTTTTGCTCTGAGTTTGATCAGGTTCCAGACTATTTTAAGTTGAGAACACCATAAATGCTGGAAATGAGGTACTCCATTTCAGGAAAAATGCAAAATCCAGACTGAGTAGATCTGCAAAGCAGAAAGAGAGTTGCTACATTATGAGAGAGATAGCAGGGCAGCCTTAATAGATGGCATTCAAGTACAGCTGTTTATGGTTCTTAACTGGTGTTGGCCCATGAAATGCATACTTTGAAAGGAAATCGGGGAGAGCTAACACATGCCTGGGGGCTTTGAAGTTGTTATTATCATCCACATGCATAAGAACGGGAGATCCTCTCTAGTCCAGCAAGTACTGAGAAACGAATGAGTTTGGCGCATACATCAAAGGTCTTCACTTGTAATTTGCTTAAGAGATTAAAAATGAAATATGAGGGAATTATTGAGGAAGAGCAANAGGAAAGAACAATTGAGCATCTATTCGACTCAAAGTGATTACTGAAAAGCTTTCTGACAACCTGGAGCAAAACAGCAGTTGCATCTTAGCTTCACTGACATCAAATAAGCTTTTGATTTACTGAGACCCAACTGGACCTGTCCAGTGCCAAGGATTGTCTTTGAGAAGCAAACAAACTTGATAAAGCTCTATTTTTTTTTTTTTTTAAAGAGCCACAATCTCTAAAGCAATGCATTGCCAGACCATGAAATGTGCTCTGCATTTTAGCTACCAGAAATGTTCTATTTCAGAAATAAAATAACAAAAGCTAGTGACAAACACCTGAAGCTTGCTACTTTCCCCATTCCTGTCAAATGTGATTTTCACTAAGGTTCTTGCATCTGAGTAACCATTAGGAAGGAGACAGTGTTGTCAAGTTATTAAGTCATGGCCAGATTAGGAGACATGGAAACTTGATAACAACCATGGTCTCTTGGGAAAAAACTATGAAAGCTTTGGAGGTGGAAGGAGGAGACAAGTGGCTTCCTGGAACAGCTTCCAGTAGGATTGCAGAGCATGGAAATCCTTAAATTTTAGGATTTGAGGAAACACTGTGATAAATTTTTGAAAAGAATCCAGAGATATTGGCAGAGGTCTAGATCATGTAGGCCTTCCCATTCCACATCCTTTGCTGTGGCCGAGTCAGAGATGTTGTGGAAGGACTTGTTGCCACTGAATCAAGATCACATACCTTTATAGAGCCTGGCCTTTTTTGGAACTGACACAGGAATTGATGGGTATTAGTCTATAACATGACCCAAAAGGCAAGATGCTGACTACAGATAATTTCCATGTTTACTTTGATAATTTTCTTTTCTCCCCTTCACCCCACAAACTCTTATTGAGTGTTCTTAGTTCATGTCATTGTCTGCGGGTTGAAATTTTCCCTGCCCTTTTATGTTCTGAAGTGGGTGGCCCCTAAACAATTTTGTCTGTTACTTTGTTATTCCTTGAGCAGAATATCACCACTCCAGCTCGTTTATTGTTTTTACATCATGGAGCCACTGGGCAGTAGTAATAAAAATGAGAGTATGTTTCCCAGTCAGAATTAATCAACTACATTTATGAGCATTGCTGCTCTTAATTTTTCTGCAGTGTTAAAATAGTCTCTTGTTAAAACAGCCAGTGTCTCCCACATCTTTCAACACATGCTGAAAATTTTAAGGACAGCTCTTAGCTTGACCCACTGCTTTTCCAGTAAGACCCCAAAACACCTGCATTTGTGCAAGTATCCATTCAACACACCTTATTCCAGCTGTTACAAATACTGATTTCAATATAAATTATGGATTCAATCCTCTGCATTTTCCTGGCTTACAGACAGTGAAGTGACAACCAATTATTTTAAAAGAACGTTAATACAGAGGATTTTCATATGAATGAAAATGACCTCCGAGTCACCACAGACCTGAGAATTCAGCCCAGTGGCAGAAAGAAGCATGGAAAGAGGTGTCAGGAGATGCTTTGCCACCAGAAAGGGAATGCTAGGGGACAGGACTGGCCATCAGGAGCCCTTAGTTAAGGAGTAAAATCCTGGGAAAACTGGCTGGATGGTCAGTGAGATGATTTTAAAAGATCTTTGCAGGAAAAGAGGGCTTGGGGCTGAGATGTGGAACCTAAGTTTTTGAGAAAATTGAGCTATCAACAGGAGTTGCTGCTTAATGAAATTATAGCTCATTTGCTATCAGAAAAGTAGTATGTATAAACAGTGCATAAAATTATTGCTAACTGTATTTTTGAAATGTCTTGAATTGTTTAGTGCTATGAATAAGCCTGGTTTTATAGAGAGAACTACATGGCATGCCAGAGATAAATACAGGTTTTACCTATTGACTTGTCTCTTTAAAGAGAGAGGAAGAGAGCAGGTGGAGGGTGAAAAACCTAAAGGAAGAAAAACTTGAAAGTAGAATACATCAAATATTGTTTCCTTGGAAACAAAAAGGAAGATTACATCACAGGGTTCAAGCCTATAAATAGAAACCTAGCAGTGCAGATACAGAAGAAACTCTTGTTCCTAGAGAGAAAATGTAGACACGAAGATGACCTGCCTTTAGACACTGCTGTCACAATGCAGTCAGCACAATCCGATCTTGAGGACCAGCAGTAAATTTAGCTGATGGTACATGACAGTCTTCTCTCAATTAGCTGTAGCAGTCAGCTCAGGGAACTGGTTCAGCTGGTGAGAAGAGGTACAATTTTCAGGCTGCTATAAATACCATCAGTGTCTCTAGAGCCCTGCTATGCTGCTGTGGCAGAAATTACTGAAAGTCTTCAGCCTGAACTCTAAATCCTTTGGGCAGCCATGACAGGACAGTGAAAACCTCAAGTCTATATTAATGCTTGTAAGAAACAACCTGGGTGAAGCATCTCTGTGCTCTGGTGGGAGTTCAGGCCTTTGGACAGGATGAGCTGCAACTCACGAGAGTGACTCAAGGGAGTCTGTCCTCCTGTGGTCCCCACTCTGCCCTGCCCCTTTCTCCTGTCTGTCTCTCGATCCTGCTGCATTTATATGTCTGTCATTTGTGTGCTGAGGGCTGTTGGGAGTGAGCAGGAGCACCGGAGGAGGCTCTTGTGGCAGGCACAGAGTGGGTGGCTTGGCACACACTGGGTGCGAGCTAATGGTCCCAGCAGTGTTGGGGGCCAAGTTCTTGCATCCTGCTAGTATGAACTGTGATTGGGAGTGTTTTCTGTTTCTCAGTTATGTTTCCTGATGCTACGGAATATTTAGACCATTAGTTACTAAACCAAATAATGATGTTTTCATTGTTACAGATGAGCTCCTTTGGACAATGCAGTGTTTTATCTTCCAACTGTTACTTCTTAGTGACATGAAACTTTCTGCTTTTGCAGCCTAACACTCTTCCAAGTGTGTATATACAACACTGCTAAAAGGATAGCTCCAAAATTGGGCAATTCATGCATCTTATGGGCTAATGTAGCTAAATCTGTCTTCGGAAGACTAAAGCCTTGAATAAATCGTATTATTGTATAGTCTTTCTTTATGTTTTTTTTAAAAAATCAGTTTGCTATGGCTGTGTTAGGGAACAATCCCCTTCAAACTGAAACACAGATTTGTTCCATCAGTTTGTATGTGATAACACAGGGCCTGGTCAAATTTCCACTTTCTGGTGGGAAACATCTTAGTTTGAGTAGGGATTGTAGTGTGACTGACAGCTCACAGAGGATTGTTCCTTCCCAAAGCTCACAGAACAGGGATTGGAGTCACTGGTAAATGAAAAGATTTCTTAAATGTCCCAATGTCATGGATGTTGATGATGCTGTAATATATATGTATGTATACATCCTTCCCTGGCACTGCTCATTGTAAGGCATAGCCAAGTCAATGAAACAGCATATGCTCCCAGCTGCTTTAGCCCTAGGACATGGTGCCAGGTGGCATGACTCTACTCTTGTAGAGCTTTTTTCCCATATCTTGTAAGGTTGTATGTACTCCTAAATCTACCAGAGAATCTCAGCTTTCCTTGACAGGGAAAAGGAGGAGGAGGAATCTAAGTTTATGGCCCTTGTCAAGAAAATAATGAAAACAATGAACTTTAAGACAAATAATAAAATCCCATGCTTTATAAAGCATGGATTTACACAGTGGGAAAGGGTGTGTGATACAAGAGTTCTGAACATCTGGGGCTGGCAGAAATACAGCTCTTGCTTAGGTAGATACAGGGGTCATTTGCATGTGTCTGAGTCTAGCTGCGATTCTGGATCCAAGATTGCTATTACCATAATAAATTATAAGATCCCCTATCTGAAAATGTCTAGTGCTAAGGGAAATCTGGATAGGATTTGAACCTTGTAGTTTGTGTCAATCTTCAGTTTAATCTTGTGTTTTAATTTGAAAGAATTGCAAAGGATTTGGCATACTTCTTTTCATGGGAAGAGTGGTTAGAGTGGGGAGGGATGCTGATATGATGGTGCTTTTTTTGACTTGCTTGGGTTTGCTGCTGTAATCTCTCATCTCTGAATCATTGTGCCTGCACAGTTTACTTTTTTCTTTTCAAAATGTCAGTTCTACATTGAAAGTTGATATTCTGTGGTACAGTGTTCTGCTAGTATAGTTACAGAGCTCCAGAAGTGCTCTTCCAATACACTGCATACGACAACTACTAGAAAATATAGATTTCTTTTTAGGATTTTTTTTCCAAGTAGCCCAAAACTAATTTCTTTATTTTTTAGCAGACCAGTACCTTTATTGGCAAACAAGCATTTCTGAGCATAGGGATGACTAGATGACCAGCCTGAAAAAGATGTATTAGTATTTGCCTTTTAAAATGCTTTTAGATGGCTTGCCAGTCGTTCTGCTATGGCACTGGTACTTGACATCTGAGCAAAAGAATGTGGGATAGCAGACATGCAGGTAAATTGACATATGTCTGGTGTGAAGCAGGCCGGATTAGAAACTGGAGGACTTGCTGGAGATTAATAGTGATGGTAAAACCAGAGTGTAACCACATGGAGGTGTAACAAAGTATAAACTAATTTTTTTTCCTTCCAAAAAATTGGCAGTAAGAAAAGACATCGGGTGAATTGAAGAATGGTGCAAATTGATAGAAAACAATTTTGATTGTAAAAATCTAAATACTCCTTTGTGTTACTGACTTCTCCTAAGCCCTCCCTACCTCCCTGAAGAGCCACATCTTGCTATTCTGACTGATCAGATGAGCTGTTTAAATTAAAAGCACTCTGAGACTAAAATGCATGCCAGAACTGTTTTCCTTGGTAGAGTTTTCATTTCTTGTTATATTCTGTCTCCTTTGATTAATTCAAATATGTAGGACATTAAAAAGATGGTCACTGATTTTTAATCAGTTGTGTATTCTGGTCAGGTATCAGCTAATTACATGCAGCCAATTAGCAGTTACATCTGAGAAATGTGTTGCTTAGCCTTCAGCTGTGCAGGGTGTGCAAGGCTGGGACTTCCCTAGGACAGCTGAGGAGGAGGAGAGCAGTCTCCCCTGGCCTGTGACAGTATTTGGTCCCAGGATCCAGGAGCTGGGGCACAGCCTCTCTCTGCAGCCAAGTGCTGCCTGGCTGAAGGGGCTGGTTCTACACCAGTGTAGATTTTCCTTCTGCAAAACTCTTGGCTAGGGAACATCTTCTGGTTATTATTTCTTTAAATCACCTTCTTGTTGGCCATTATAGATTGAACCCTTTAGAAATGTTCTCTGCATGGATGACCTGGCGAAGTCACATGTACTGGTACCTCCAAGCATGGCCATGGCCAAAAAAATTGTGCAGCTTTTTGATAGTTACACATACACACACAGAGGATTGGAAATGCAAGTCAATGAATAGAATAAAAAGTAAATTTAATTTTCCAAATATTTTTAGTTTGAATAGTCTCTGATAAAATGTTTTTCCTTCTAGTGAGAATTGCAAAGAAAAGCGTCTTTGAGTCCAGCCCTGGGATCCTGCTGTGTCTCTCTTGTGAATGAGCAATGAAAAGTGGCCATTCATTGCTAAATGATTATTTTTCCCCTTCAATGGAGTGTGGGGGGAGAAACCCTCCAAAATCCAAGTCTTCTATGAGTCCAGCAGACTAAAAGCATCAGGAAACCTCTGGAGGGAAGTAAAAAGTTCTGAATGGAGAATAAAATACTGGTGCAGAGCAAAAGAGCTGTTGTGTATAAAGAGCAGATGGGAAAATGTTGAGTTTGAAGTTTAAAAGACAAGGATCTGAATCTCATTCAGCTGAGCAGGGGGAGTGGTTTGGGTTTCCTTTCCTTGGAGGTTGGCTCCATTTGATGAATTGTTGAGATGTGCTATAAATGTTTAAGATTTATAGGAGAAGCTCCAAGTAAAACTAATGAATAGCTAAAAATAGATATGATAGGAAAATATAAACTGACAAACAGATCATCCAGCATAACAATAACTTCATAATCATGCAACTGTTGCCAGCTGAAGATGGGAAACATGGCTTGAAAATGAGCTTTTGTTTTTCACATCTGAAAGTTGAAGGAGTTGGAGTAGAAACAGATGTTCTTGAAAACAATGTGTCAGAATAACTCTAGTAACAGCCAATTGTCGCCAGAGCTGAGCAAATAATTCCTTGCTTACTCTCCAATGGCTGATGGTTTTCTAATGGTGGGTGGGGTTTTTGTAAAGAACTGATTTATTTATTTATTCATTGTAAGCAACCTAAATGATGTTGTGCAAAAGTTTTCAGTATCTCACTTCTTGCAGTTCTGTGCTTCTTGGGAATTTTTGTTGAAGAGCTGTTGGCCTTCTAAAAGCAATCTTAAGGGCTTTGATGGATAATTTTGGTTGTAAATGTTTGTGAATATTTTGTTTTTGATATTTAATATTAGATGAATTGATGAATTATAATTGTTATTGAATTAGGAGAAATTAAATGTTTTGTTTTCATAGAATGAGGTTTGTAGATCAGCTACTGTCAGAAGAGTTTTACACTGGGAATAACCGCAGGAGTAGATCTTGTCTACTACAACAGCAGAATTGTTGAGCTTTCATTTTTAGCATCTGTCTGCTGAACACCTACGGAAGAGAAACATTCAGCTCAATGGCTGATGTGAGGACAGACAAAAGCATCAAAGATCCTTTGTGCTGCTATGAATTTGGTCTGTGCTGGATGTCTGCTTAATGTGCTGGAAGATCTTTGTGGTCATGAAGATGACTGGCAACAAGCAGGACCAGTCTGCAGCAACTGGGAGACCCTTCTTGACAAGTAACATTTTGTGTGAAGGGAGGCTCTGCCCACATCTGTTGATAGATCAGGAGTGTCAGCTGAATCCCAGTCTTACTTTTCAATTTGATGTTTAAGAACTGATGTTTTTATCAGCTGGCTGGACTTGCTGTGCAGATTTTCTATTTGTACTACTATGAAAATATTATTATTGCAATGGTACTTCCACTGGGAGATGCCTTTGTCTTCAGAGTAACTTCCCTGAGAGTGGTTTCAAAAGTTAATCTGTGGAGAATACTGCATTTTGTTTTGCAGTATACAGATGCCCCTTTACAAAGTAAAGTAAAAGATGTTATTCTTTTTCTGGTAATATTATTAGTCTGACTTGCCATCACCTTATTGTCTGAAAAGTGGGCAGAGCTCAAAGATTTGGGAAAGTTGACATGGGCTTCACTTTAATTTAGTAATCAAATGAGAAAACACTAGATAGAACATGATATGGCAACATCATGGAGGCTGCTATGTGGCAGGGTAGAGAATGGCTACTGGCAGAGAAGGAAGGAAAAGGACAGTTTTTTAGAGAATGAGACAGGGAAAAGTTTGCTTGAACGGCTGGGGTTGTTGAGCATCAAGATGATGGAAGGATGTTATGGAGGCAGAAGCAGGGGGAGGAGAGGCAGAGCCAGATCCTCAGCTAACACTGCTGGGTATTTTTAGGAGTGCTTCCTGAGAGTGCTTTCTGTATATAAACAGTCAAGGTTCCAGGAGGCAGTGGTGAGGGGGAGCAGTGTAACCCAATAATACTTGTACTGCAAATAGTACATTGCAAAGAGCAAATTGTTTGACTTTATTAAACTGCAGCCTCCTGCAACAGATCAGGGGTCTAGTTTCTAAGCAAAATAATTGTAGCCTAAAGAAAACTTAAATGTTCAAAGTCCCATAGGCCCTAGATTCCTGTTTGACTTGGCTTCAGGAGCTGCACATACTGTTTGAACCTTAGATTATGAAGTAAATTTGCAAAGCACAAGCTGTTTTGAAGACCCTTTCCACAGTAACACATAGCTCAGCCTTGTTATGAGAAAAATACAGGGCAAAAGACAATGCGAGGGAGGATCAAGTCTGGCAAGTGGACTTGACAGTGCTTTGCAATTCTGGTGGGGCTGGCAGGAGCTGGGCAGATCTGGTCTAGGCATCAGGGCTATGCAGGAGAATGTTGCCTGATCTTGGGTGGGCAGTGCCAAGGTTAAAGCAGAATCAGAGTCATGGCCTAAACTGGAACAGGGCAGTGTAATGCAGAACCTTGGGGTCTGCCCCAAGACTGCTTACCTCCACCCTTGTTTACAGGCACGGGGCCTTATTTAGGGCGCTGTACCCAAAGAGTGGTCCTGTGTGTTCTGGAAGCAAAAACTGGATGAAGATGCTCCCATAGGAGGGCCATCCTTGTTGCAGCAAATCCAAAGCTTCCCATGCAAGGAGGAATGAATCAATGCACCTGTGAGAAAAACACTGATGCTCTTAGCTATTGCCACTACACGTGGTGAGTACCTGGATAATATCTTGGCTGGCATTTCTTTCCTATGGGAAACCTGTCCTTCGCACCATCTCTTTGCATGAAACTTGTTGAAAACTTCTGTCCTCTCTTCCCTTGGCTTCTTGCACAGCAGATTTATGGTCTCATTTTCCTTTTACAAATAAAACTCTAAGTGCAAATCCAATGGATAAATAATACAGTGCAGACATGCCCATGGCAATATTCTCTGTATCACTGCTGAAAGTCTGAAAAAAGGAAAAGCTGGTGAAGGCAAGATATCTTGTGTGAGAAAACTATTCTCATGCTTTCATGCTACTTCTGGAGGTTGGAGAGCAATCCTGTTGTCTTTTCCCTCAAACATCCTGCTGCAGCTCAGGCAAACTTCTGGTATCTTGTCTGCAGAAAGGGGCTAAGGCACCCATCCTCCCTGGCAGGGATTTTGTGTGGGAGGCAAACCAGCTCCACCATAGTGCTTAAGGTTTTTCCTTTGCAAGGACACAATGGACAGGTGTTCATAAATAGACCTCGGTGTTTGCTCTGCAGTGGGTAAAGTTGTTCGTTGAAATGGTGGTGGTGTCACTGCCACTCTGCCTGTTAACATCTCTGCTGTTCTGATTGCTTCCACCCTGCCTGCAGCCTCAACTGACATGCCTTGGGCAGAAAATGTTTAACCAGGGCACTGGGCAAGTGCTACAGAGGCATCAAACCTGCAGGGCTGAGTGGGGCTTCTTTCAGCTGACTCGGCAGCACTGAAATGGACAGCTGCAGCCAGGACCAAACACCTTATGTTAGCAAGGGTGGCTGTGGGGGAAGGAAGTTACTTCTCATTTCTCAGGCTGAGCTGATGGTTTAGAACTGTGGATCTTGAAATTGTACCACAAGATATACCTGGAACCACATCCAATATTGTTTTCATTCTGCCTTGATTTCAGCTGCAATTTTAAGAGGCTTTTGTTTAACTAAGCACAAAGGCAATAAGCCTCAGTGTATAGGACATGTGGACCAGAGGTTAGAACTTAATTGTCATCAGTATGGAGCCTGCCCCTGTGCCACCTCCATGGTGCTGCAGCCCTCACAGAGAAGGGAGCTAATGGTTCAGGAACATTGTCTCCTGAAGGGTGGAGAGCCTGGAAGGAGATGGGGAGACCTGCCTCTCACTGTCTGAACTTCACAGCAAAGCAAAGCACTTGAACTAGCGAAGGCACTTCTATAAAGGGATGCTTTTTTTTTGTCCCAGGATTGGTATTTATTTTATTCTCTTTGGGTCAGTGTTTTTGACCTCTTGTTTTTTATCTACTTGGTTTTTTTTCCCAGGTTGAAGAGGGAACCCTATACACCTGTAATGGTGTCAAGAGCCAGAAGCCCCACTCTGTCAGTGCCCTAGCTTACCTGGCAAACTGCAGCTCCAGACACATTTATTGATCCCAGCTGCAAGTCATAGATGGCAGGGAAATCTATGGCCTGCCCTGGCTGGCTAAAATAGTCTCACAATGGCCAATAGGCCTCAGCTGGGGTAACTTCAGGCTCAGTCAGTCTCAGAAGTTGTTCATGTTTAGTTCTGGCCTGCAACCACATATGTTTCCAGATGTGCAGCTCACTGGAAATTATGACCTGTCCTGATGGGCTCAACAAACAGATTTTGAACTGTTGTGTTTCATACACCCCTTGTGCTTTAATATAGTGCTTGGCATGGGCTGAGTTACAGAGGTTTGAAAGGGAGTGGTTAGTCAGGCAGCTGAAAATACCACTCAGAAAACAGCTTCAGCATGGTCTGCAATAAAAAAAAATCCCCAGACAGACCAAGGTGGAAGAGACCCAAGCGCCAGGAGTGGTTCAGTCACCAAGCTCACTGAAATCTAATCTCCTTGCTGTGGCAGGCAATAAGAGGCCTGTGAAAACTATAACCTCACTGATTTTTTCCATCATTAGCTATGACCTTGCTTCTGACTGCTCACTCCAGTCTCAAAGGATGGGACCCTTTCTGGAGGGAAGACCTGTGCCTCAGTTCCCTGAGAGGAAATTAGTCTGTAGTATTGCTATGCTTTACTTAATATATTTATGAAAGTGGAAACACCACCTGAATTCCTCTATAGACTCTGCAGGGAAATCATGTTTCCATATTGCATTATGAGAAATGCAGTGAAGGTGTGCTATGCTCAGTTAATATTTATAATGTACGGAGGTAAAAGAAACTTCAGTTCAGAAGAAGTATATGCTTCCCTCTTTCTATTCAACATCCATGGTGCTATAAATACAAACTGCAGGGTACTTTCAGAATTGAGAGCCTTTAAGACTTCTCAAGGGAAAACATCACACCAAATTAATCTGCCGTCAAGTGGAAATTCTATATTGTTTGCATTTGCCAATGTTCTGTATGTGGCTGTAATTGCACTGAAGCAAATATCTGCTTCGAGTTCTTCACAAGATTAAATGTGGCCAATTGGGCGTAAAAGAGTAATTGAAATGCAGAGCTGCTGCTTTGGATTTGTTCGAGGCATTGCTCATTTTTGCTCTGACATGATGACACTAGGTTCTGACTTTCCATTAAAACACGGAAATTTGGGGAATGTGATTTTGAGCGTTGGGTTGCAAGCTGAGAGGAAGATGTTTCTGTCTGGCACTGTGCTGCCCTGCAGCATGCCAGTGGGCAGCATGCTCTGAGCGTGCAAGGGGACTGCTTCCTCCCTCTGACCAGCAGAGAGCCTGTCAACAGCCAGCCCCAGGGTGCAATGACTGCTTGAGACCTTCAGGATTGGCTCCTGAGGATATCATGTTCCTTAAGTTCTGAGTATTTGCCATAGATTTGAAGTGAAAAGGACTTGTGAAGGTCCAGCAAAAGCCTCCATGGCTTGTAACAGAGGCAGCCCAAGGTCTGAATCGGATCCTGACTAGTGTCACCATGTCAGACCAAAGGACCACGTCAGCTTGCAAAACCTGCAGTCTCACCCTAAGCCAGCTGGATGTGATATGTTAAAGATTTGCTTAAAAGCCTCATGCTTTCTTTTTATTTTTACTAGTTTAGTAATTTTCCCTCTTGCCATATAAATGCAATTATAAGCAAGTAAAAAGTATTTTTTCAAGTTGACTGTGCAGCCTTTTAATTCTGCATGAAACCCCAACTGCTCCCTATGCCCTGCCCAACAGGTATTTAAATAAACAGGCCCAGGTGAGCAAAACTGCCAGTTTGAATTCTTCTTTATTTCATTTTCTTTCCAATTAGCAGGCTTATCCAAAAAATACATGACTAACAGCTCCTAACAGTTTGCTCATGCTCGGCCTTTCCCCAGGGTTTCTCCATGCAGCTACAGAGCAGTCCTGCCAGCACCTTTGCACTCTTCAGTGAGGGCAGCATCTCTTGGTCTGGTGCCAGGAGACACACCTTCTTGGCACTAGCAGGCCTCTGCTCCTCTGCCTTTTTCCCTTCCTAACTGGAGGTCTAGCTCCCGAAGCTGCTGGAGGAAGCCGGAGTTGGGGCAGATCCCTCTGTGGGAGCGCACAGTCTGAATTGCATCGGTGAGGGACAGACCTTCACAGATCATTAAGAAAGCGAGGACAAGGGTTGCAGACCGACTGATTCCCATTGCACAGTGAACCAGTACTTTGCCTGGAAAAAGGAAAGAGATTTGCAATTATGCCAGCAGGCCTCATGGTGGGGGTTATTGTGCTGGAGCAGAGATGGAAGCTGGTACTGGTGATGGGCAAGCAGCTGTGTGCAGACCTGCAGAGCAGCCCTGCTGCAGTTCTTCTGGTTGGGGAAC
The DNA here is from genome assembly GCA_013397935.1 of Dasyornis broadbenti. Taxonomy (NCBI): domain Eukaryota; kingdom Metazoa; phylum Chordata; class Aves; order Passeriformes; family Dasyornithidae; genus Dasyornis; species Dasyornis broadbenti. The sequence continues at coordinate 6,690,464 of VZRN01004407.1, read as the reverse complement.
ATGGGGTTTTTATTGGCTGGGGACAGAAAATTCATAACTGTGTTCCAGGATCCATGGTTGCTTGTTTGAGCTTAGCTGTCAGCACACCCTTATCCCTCCTCGCTGGCCTGCCATCCGTTGTGTCCCTGCTTGCTCGTGTGCGTTTGGGAGTGATGTACTTGCTGGCAAAGTTTCAAGAGTTCATGCTCGAAGGCCATGCTGTGGGAAGCAGCCTTGGCAGGTTACTTACTACCAGAGGGCCTGGAAACTTGGACTTTCAGAAGTACAATGCTCAGGATTGCTCACTGCTATTATAGGAACACTCCTGGTTTCCCACAAGCTGTTTTCTTCTTTGCTTAGGGCAGTAATGCTTTCTGAGGGTGCTGACTGCTGCCCAGACTTTTTTGAAAGTGTGTGAAGAAAATGGGCATTATCATTAAGAACAGCTGTTTGTATATGACACGTATACCAGCTCACTTACGCATTGTTATTTCTATAGCCTAGTCTGTACTAGTCACTGTCCTTCCCTAATGTTTCTATTTTCCCTTGTTTACTAAGCGACCAGCAGGAGGACAATTTATGAAATGTTTTCAGTTTTCCAGAGATTTCAGTGCGAGGTGTGCATCTTCATTAGGAGTTCATTAAGAGTAACATCATGAGTCATTCCTCTATTGCTGTGAGCCTCAGGCAACACCTTCCAGGGATCCAGAAGTCTAACACCCTCCTTCCCTCTGCTCTGCTTTTGGTTTTCCTGCTGTGATTATGAACGCAAGCAGCCCAAGAAGCTCAATTCTGTATCACAACTGCCTCAGATTCTTAATGTGTGCCTTTGGCCCATGTTGGAAGGACATAAACGTTTTTTTAAATGGTCTTATTTGAAAATAAAGGAAATTTTTTAATTAAAGGAAAATTTTGCTCTCAGATGGAAGAATTCAGGTTTGTAGTCTTTTCCCTCTAGATGTGAACAAAGAGCTCATTCTGGAACCTGAAAATTTGCATCTTGTAAATATTGTAAAATGCTTCAACTTTGACAAAAATGGTAAGATCAATGAGAAATTTTTAATTGAGGGGAAAACCCAATTGTTGTGTAATAATTGTTCTACTAAATTATGGCCATGCCTGAACATTTCCAAACTCTCTTGTCCTTTGCTGCAGTCAGATCTATTTTTCTCACAGACTGTGGCTCAGCAACTCAACATTATTAGAGTAATAAGTGATTAGAAGCAGATAGGAACATCTGACCACCTAATGGACGGCTCTGTCTCCCATTAAGGCAGCTGAAGAAAATGTCTTTTCAGCTTGAAAATCTCAGAATAGTTCTTCATTAGTAATCTTCACAAGTTTGCAACAAAGTATTTTCTGCCTTTTTTTAAATTTTAAATTTTTTAGACTGTCACATTTGTGATCTCTTGTTCACTAATTGTATAGCTGTACAAAATGCAATTTAGCAGCAGTACAATTCATATCCAGAAAAGATGAAAAATCAGTGACAACAATCCCATGTTGCTTTTTTCCTTTAGAGATGGAATGAACTATCTCAGGTGCTGCTTCTTTGCAAAATGTAAAGAGGAGTAGAAAGAACGGACAGCTTTTCAGGGCTAGTTCCTTGTTTTGTATGTGCTTACAGCATCTTAATTTCTCTTTTACTAGGGAGTGAGACAAAAATATCCTTGTTGGATGATGAGCCTAGATCCAGACAAAAACCTCAGACTGAGTGCCCTGATCTCCTTGAGTGTTAATTCTGGGTACTTTGTGCACGACTTTTAATCTTAAATCCCATTTTGTTTATGACAGAGTATTTATTTAGCAACCATTCTAGTTCTGACTAATGATGATGGCATAGCCACATGCTTGGAGAGCATGAGCATGTGTTGTGAAAGCCTGCTCTGGCCAGCAGGTTGAGAGAAGTGTTGAATTCCACAATGTATGTGACACAGCCACCTCTCATTATCCCGGCATGAGAAATCTGAGCGCAGCCCTAAAGATAGACATGCCTTCAGTAGAAATAAAGGGACAAATATAGTCTCCGAGGAAGTGGCAAAAACAGCTCTGGTGACAGCACACTTGGACTGGGCATCAAAACCTTTGGGGAAAGGAAGAGGTTTTCTGATACAAGGCCAGTTTTGCAGAACTTCTGTTTTCTCATTCAGATACAGTTTCATAGAATTTACTGAGATATTGATATCCTTATTCAAGTTAAATTGCATTTATCTGTCAATTCCGTTAACTTCATGAAAATTCTTGGAAGTAAAGTCCTGCTTTTTATGGGCATATGGAGAAATGTTTTGCATCCCTGCTAAAAGATAATGCTAATTTGAATTTCCATCAGACTTCTTTTTCAATGTGCTGCACTTTCATTAGCCTTCCCACCAACCTTGTAGGGTGTGTATGCTGTATTATCTTCCCCAGAGGAGGCACTTGGGATCCAAATAACCGTGGTCTGAGATTTTCAGAGGAGCATAAAGGAATCAGGAGCACAATTTCGCTTTGAAAAATACTGCAGATAGGGCTAGGCCAAAATATTTTTTGGAAAATCTTTGCTTCAGTAGTTTGCAGGAGGCCTAACTGCAATGTAGTGGCAGGGATAGGAAATCCAGACATTCACCCAAATATGCACCCCAATTAACAGAAGCCACGGAACAAAATGTTCTAAAAATTTTCTTGGAAACAGAACCACTCTTTTTTGTTTTTTTTTCTTTGTCTGAAAACTTCTGAGCTACCAGCACTCTACAACTGAAAGGAAAATAATTTATGGTTTGAACTTCATGATAAGGGAGAAAAACAAACAAGAAAAAATCAGAAAGAAATGGCCTCAATGTTAGATTTGATTTTGTGTCACTATATATTTTGAAATTAAATCTAAATTTGGGCTTAAACTGGATGGGGGACAGGAGACCTTATGTCTGTGTTCTGAATCTAATTTTTGTAAAATTGAGTCCCTTTTTTCCCTCCCCACCTGTATGAAGACTTCTGCCTTGGAAAATGCTCTGCCCCACCAGCAGTCTTGAACCAAAGACCAAGCTAAGCACAGGTATAGATGCTGCTGTTAAACATTGCCTGTTGTGTTTTTGTTGGAGGCACAGAAAGCAGAACAAATGCCAGGCTTCTGCTTCTACAGTCTGGCTCTCTACTGCTTTGTGTCTGTGTCTGAGAGGAGACAGTGTCCAGAAAGAATACACTGAATTTTCTTCCCTGTTTCTCTGGCTTATCTGCACTTCAGAAGAGTCTTCCTATATCAGCAAACAGCTTTAGAAGGTGTCTCAGCAAAAACCTGGACAAGCCCCAAGTATTGACCTTGGTCCTAATCTGCATGGCTCTCTAATACACTTGTTCCCTTGGGGATGCAGGTATATTATCTCTTCTACAAGTGCAATATGTATTCCACACTGTTAACCTCTGCTCACAGTGAAACAAAGGCTATAATAAGTGCTGATACACTGACAATAAAATGACTTGTTTGTTGCAGATAAATTAGTCATGTGAAATGATTTAATTAATGTAAAATTGCTCTAATGAAAGCAGATTTGAATTTACTGTATGATTATTTTTAGCAAACAAATTGAATGTTAAACTTGAGTAAGGAAACAAAAGCTGTGTTGCTATTTGGTTCTGTTTACAGACTCAGGCTCTTGTCTCTTAGTAGTGGCTGCAATTGGGTGAAGTGACACCCTGAACCCCCAGTGACATCCTGCATGTGACCAGTGCCTGGAGCACATCTGCTCCATCGGCTGACTGCAGTGGGCGATTCCAGCCATTCCCTCAGCCCCTCGTGGGATGCAGCTGAGATGTCCCAGCACTCAGGCTTGGATTCCTGGGTGGCTGCTGGACCACAGCCACAGAGAGCAGCATTCACAGAGGCAGTTCTATGTTCCCCTGCCATGTGGTAGGCAAGGAGGTTAAAGGCACATCTCCTGTACCAAGGAATCTGTGCCATGAGCTGCCATCTTCCAGCTGTGTCTTCCCTACTCCCATTTGATTTAACATACAGTGCAAAGAGAAGCTGGACTGGTCTCATGTTAGAGGACCATGTTGCAACCTTTTCTCTGAGCATGAAACAGGATCCCTTAGGAATAATGGGATTAACTGAGGAGAAGTAGGGGCACTTAGCTTCTGGCATTATTAAATCTTGCAATCCTTATTTGAAATTTTGCACCACACATCTCAAGCTACTTTTTGCAGAGGCAGACAATAACTGTCATCTGGCTGGGATTTGTGGAGAACAATAACACTTGGTTTTTAACAGTGGATTATGGATATTCTATCCAGCTCATGCCTGCTGTAACTCTACTAACATCAAAGGGTTTGCACTAGGGATAAAGTCTGCACATTCAACTTTGTTGGCCAAATTCAAGTTGGGAAATTCAATGTTGTTCAACACATAATAACTTATTGTTCTTTTGCTAATCATCATTAAATGAGCTAAATGTCCTAAACTAGCCTTTGCTTTCTTGCAGGATGGATTCAATTTGGCCTAAGGGCTCCAGATCTGTTACCCGTAGTCAATGTCCCAGCTGCCCTCACTCCATTGGATCCAGCAGAAATATTCTGCTCTGCAGCAGGAGAGCTCAGCCAGGCTAATGGGCCCTAGGGGCTCTTTTCACAATTTTCTCATCTCCTGTTAGGTTTTAGCCAGGTGCAGAATCCACTGTCTATTTCTTGATTAAACCAGTATCTGTTTTGTCACAGCTGAAAATAGCAAGAAGCCTACAGAGAGCTTTAAATAGTGACATGTCCCTTCTTCCCACGCCTTCAGAGCAGGTAAGAGCTGTCATCTGCTGCAGAGTGGGAGGTCAGACTGATGTATATAATGCACCTACGGTGGAGTCAAGCAAGAGGACCCTTTTCTCCAAAGTTAAGCAGCTTTTGTAACTCCCACCAACAAGAAGGTGACAGGAGAGGGAGCCTAGCTTTTCATTTGCTCCACTGAAGTGGAGGAAGGGAAATGCCTTTGAGAGAGTCTGCCATTTCAAGATGTTAATGGGTGATTTTAACCTGCCTGTTTTAAACATGTTCAGAGGTCAATAAAAGGCAAGGCTCTCTATTTGGCAATCTCTCTCTCAGCACAGTGTTAGTCTAATAGTTTTCATGGCATGTTTTCATCAAGTTCTCTTTTCCTCCCTCTCCTACTAGACTTTACAAAACTCTGCTGATTTACTTTAGGTTTAGCTGCACTCCAGAGAAATGCAAATTGCACAGGTGGTCATGCAAAGGGTCAAGATTGATATTCAAGGACTTGTCCTTTGAGTTTGAGCATGAGGGGGAAGGTCAGTACTTTCCCAGCTCCGTGTTTCTCCTTGTAGGGAAAGAGACAGATTGTGCATCTGCTCACTCTTGTATGAGCCTTCCCAAAAGTTCTGTTACATGGGCAAAGAAATAGCTGGGCTGTGCTGAAGGAAAGGCAGCTAAGGAGGTAGGGATCATACAGTAATGCTTATATGGCATGGCTGCAATAGTACTGCATCTATTTCCTAATCTCTGCAACAAAGATAATGAAGAAAGTCAGTCAGGGTGTGATGCAGCCATTGACCACTGTGATAGGAAAAGCTCCCAATTTGGAGTGAGTACACACTCCCCTGCTTCCTTTTGCTCACACTCTGGCATCTGAGTTCTAAGAAACTGCCTTAAAACAAATTCCTGACATCACTAAAGAGAATATTCTGTTCAGCTAGGGTAGAAATCTGGAATATATCTGTCCAAGCTGTTTTCTGGACTTGTGGTGTAAAACATTTTTCAAGCATGATGGGAAATAACTGGTCTTACTTAATTCTAATGAGCATTTGATTCATAGTTTTAAATATATTTGTGCCTCATACAGTCTTAACTTTGACTTCTCTCAGGTAAAAAGGATAATATACTTCCATTAAAGAAAAAAAAGTTGAATTTGCTTGTAATAGTTAAGCAGCAATCTTAAATGACTTCTCAACCAAACAGTAGTACCTTGTTACATCCTGTATTTAATATGGACAGGCCTCTTGTCACCTGGTTTATTTTTTGTTGTTGTTCAGCTTCACTGCTTATAATAAACAGTACCTTTTTTCTTCTTCTAAATGATGTGAGTAATAATCCCCTCCCTGTCTCATCCCTGCACAGGTCATGGATATTTAGCTGCTAAATTTCTGTACTTCGGGAAATTAGGCTTCTAGAACATCTTGTTTATATATTTCCTAAACTGTTGCACTTTCCTCAAAATGATGGATGTCAGCAACAGCTGGACAGCGTATGATTAAATTTCACCTTGTTTCCATTCCCAGAACCCTGCTTCCATATGGAGTTCAGTAAAGCAATATTAAAAGCATGGGAGTAGGGATAAATATGCCTTGAGCTGTAACTTGTTCTGCATTCATAACTCAGTACTTCGGCATGCATTTTGCAAAGTGCTAGTTTTGTTTGCTGTTGTGGCTTCCACAATTCATCTGTTGTTTTCTGTCTTTTGTCAATTGATTTGGAACTTTGCATTTACATACACATGAATAGATTTTGGATCTTACCTTTCTCTGGAGCACTGCAAATAATGACTTCAATTGCAAACAGTGTATGCTATAATAGAAATGGGTGACAATCAAAATTCCCTAAGTATGTTTGTGACTTTGAAATCCAAATGCAGCCCTAAGTTGCACAAAGGCAAATATTTTCTAACAGAACAGATCAAGCCTTCCAAAGAGCAGGAAACGCAGAGGTATCAAGGTAGCATGACGGTACATTGCAGTTACTGTGCCTCCTCTTCCTGGCTAGTACGGTGTGGATCAGATCTACTAAAGCATATAATTAATCTGGATAGTTAGTACTTTAGGGACCCTGATTGATATTAAAGCTCACCATAATGCAAGCAAAAGTTTGCCGAGTGTATGGTTCTCTTAATAAATCATTTATTTTTGAGTAGGAACTGTACAGTTTTGTGGCACAGTGATGACCTGCTCTTGTGAAGGCTTGCCCTTAACAGTAATGATCCCCCATTAGACCCAAGCTTCTGGCATTGTACCTGGTATGTATTTAGTGAATCTGAGGATTTTGTGGGTCATCTTCCTCTTTCAAGGTTATACTTTTTCTAGCAACAGCATGACATTACTCCTGGCTGGTGGTGTTGCTTAAGTTCCCTTATATAGAACTGCTTTCTAGCAAGTTCTTCCCTATTCTGTGTTTGTAGGACTTGCAGAGATTGTAGCATTATAGTTGAATCTTCTTACACAAATATGATGCTTACCCTTGTCTTTTATTTTAAACCCAATCACTAATTTGAAAAGATCAAATAATGTGCCTCTTCCCAGGTCAGTGTGTCCCTGCAGGTAATAAAGGACACTTGCTATTTTGTCTTTTGCTGATGAGTAACACTAGGCATTGGGAGAACCCCCTTAAGAGCCTGTTCAGTGCATCCTTCCCTGTTCCAGGGAAACAGGAGAACTCCCACTCACTGCAGGAGTTCAGGAGGCAGGTAGGATGCTTCTTGGTTTGGGTATCTTCATTCTTACCCATGTGCAGGTGGTTGGTTTATGCCAAATAATATTTGGTAACTTGCTCTGCTTCTCCGCTATGCAGAAGATATGCAACATGCACAGATTATCTAATTACCTCTTGGGGAATTCAGCGCTGCTCTGATGTACTGAGCAACTGGATAGAAGTGAATGCTGAGATCAAAGTTTGGGTTGTCCTCTGCTTCTACTCCGTAGTAATCCACAGGCAAGTCGTTGTAGAACTTAGGCCCAGTGTTGATGCGAAATCTCCCGGCAGCAGCATTCACAATGTGGGAGATGCCTATGCGGCTCAGCTGGGCCTTGTCACGAGCAACGTACCTGGAAGAAAGATGGAGAATTATATTTGCCTGCTGCATTGCAATGCAGGGAAGAACATGCTGCTGATGGTGAGTTTGTTACAACTGCAGGAAGTGGTAGTGGCTATTTTTTTGACAGGCTGATCAGGTGCAAAGTGTCCATCAAAATGCTTTGAGACAGAAGTGATTTGTTAAGAAATTGACTCTTAGATTTCCCTCATTTTTTTTCTAAACATATATTTAGATGGTCCACAGCTGATGAAAGGTGTGGTGGAGATATTTCTGCACAAGCTAAGGGTTTTATGATTTCAAAGGATTTTTCATGAAGTCACCTCATGCTGAGCATCCATCAGTTCAAGTGACTGATGCTATCTGGCAAAGTGGGTAGAAAATGAGCTTGATCCTGTTTTATTCAGCTCTGGCATGACTGCCAGAAGTACCAATGCCACAGCTCCAGTGGGCTGTTGCAGGGTGTGACTCCTGCATTAAGGCGGGAGAAGAAACCAGGAGGGGGGGATATTCTTTTTAGTTACTTAGGATGCCTTTTCTCTATGCTACACCATCCTATGCACAGTTCAGCCTTGTTCAACACTTAGACCTGTTGTGAGAGGTCCCTAAATTAGTGCCTAGCTCTCTTTTTTAAAATAAAGAATAGAAGATTTGTGGGGAAGAGTTGCAATAACCTTCAGCCCTCTCTCTTACAGGTCTCCCACATAAAGGTTTGGCCAGACTTCATCCACGTGCCCTGTGGGGTGTGTGCGTGTGCAGAGCAGGCGCCGCAGCTCCTCCAGTGATGGTGTCCCAGTGCTGCTCCCACTGCCAGGCCTCCAGCTTGAGGCACTTCTTATTCTGGGCCGCCGTAAGTCCTGGCTGCACAAGGAGTCCCAGGCCATCCTGAAAGGGGAGAGCAGACATTCACCACCAGCTAGAGATGTTTCTGATGGCTCCCTTTCTTCCTCACACCTTGTCAAACAGTTGATTAAAGCTTCATTATATTTTTAAAGATTATTTTCTTCATAGGAAATGGGGACGTTCCTACTACTGTCTGGAATTTTAGGCACCATTATTAGCACAGTGAAAAAGACCAGGCCTTGATATGCCACCAGAGAAGTTCTGCTTTCACATGGAAGGAGGTAATGCTATGGAAAATGTCTTGTGTAAACATATCTACTCAAAGGGTGTAGAAAAAAGGTATTAATTTGGTATGCTGAGGTTTTCCTTTAGACACTTAACTAGGGCTTCCTTATATATATTTAATCTGATCTGTCTTTTGTAATTTGCTCAACAAACTGATCTGGACTGAGTAGAATAGCTCATGCAAAATCTTATTCACTGGTTAGCTATTGTCAACTTTGATAGGGAAAACTCTGTAAGGAGTAGTTTGGTTCTTTCGAATGGTATTTACCAGCCACACTGGTTGTCCTCATGACAAATGTTCATGTTAGAAAAATCTGGATGAGTTACAGTGATTCATATGAGCTGTCATTCATATGAGCATTAACTAATTTTTTTAGTAAGTTGTTTAATTTGCATTCCTCTCCTCTCTGCTCCCTCCAAGAACTATCCCATTTCTAATCTTGAAGTAAGAACTTCAGTAACAAAGAGAAACACTTTTTTTGGGCATCACTTTATCTCTAGAATTACTCTGTTCCTATATGGTATGTTTCTTTTGAAATAGTGATTTCTCCTGGTAGCTGTAGATTTGAACTGTTGGGAGGATTTTTTAAGAGGGGAATAGAAATTGTATTTTTCCCAGAGTTCTGTTCTGAGAAAATATTAAACCTTTTTTGGTATGTTCTAAAACTGAGCCAAACATCTGCATTACAGAGATAGTAGGAAGTCTGTCAACTCATGAGCCTTAAAACAGAAGCACCTGTCTATAGGACATGGGTGAAGTTGTAGTCAGTGAGTCAAAGTCTTGCTCTGGCACTGCCTGGAACTTGTCTTCTACATAAATGATTTGAGGGGTGGTTTGGGGTAGAACAGTCCAGGACAGCAAAACTGAAATCTTGCATCTTTCTGCTGAACATATCTATCGTTAACAGATAGGTTGTGTTTAAGTGCTTGAACTTAAACACCAGCTAAAAACTTTTTAAACACCAGCTAAAAAAAGAGAGCTAGGCTGTTCTCCTACTTTCCTATCAAGGTATTTTCTCTAGCCCAAAGTTCACATTTTGGTGTAATTTTATTTTCCTTGCACAAAGACTGAGCAAGAGGATCTGAAGGTCAGCCTGCTTTGGGAGATCATTGCACCTTCACAGTGCTTTGCTGAAGAGTAAATGGAGCAACTAATTCCCTGAAATATCCACAGAAAAGAAGGAGAGAAGTGTCAGAGTTAGGCCACAGAATGGTCCCTACAAGTCACCCTTCTGCCATGTACATGGGGTGATCTGCCTTGCCACCCAGTTGCCAAGAGGAGCCCTCTGTTATTTCAGTACACCTTCTTCTGCCACCTTCACGGCCAGCTTTGGCCTCTTGGATACAATAAGTTTTCACCAAGTGATGTTCCCAGAACGGTCTTGTATTGTTACAAGAGCATTACAAAGAGCTCCACTGTGGAATGTGCTCCCCTCCCAAAAGTGCCTATCTCCTCCAGTGTCAGCTTTTACTGTGAAAACAAAAGCAGATGTTCTTGCCCATTTTGGATGGCTTTATGCAAGAGGAGGCATGGAGGAATTCCCTACTGGAACAGGCATCTCCCATTGATTTTGATTGCTGCTTTGACACTGGCCACCCTAGTGTCCCGTATGCCAGCTCTGCCTGGCTCCTGCTGGCGATCTTGGACACTTCTCTGATCCCACACAGGAGGTCTGCAGAAGAAATGGAACTTGGATTTCCTGTGCCCTGACCACAGGGCCATCTGCCAGTTCATTAAGTACTTTCAAGAGTAACAGCCTCCGCCAATCCTTCCCACCGCATAATATCTGCAACAAATGTTCCCCTTTTTTGATGTACCTAATTCCTTGCAGTGTGGCTAATGACCACTCTAGGGCACTTCTCACTCCCTGTAAAGTTGCTTTAAACTGTTTTGTTTTTTTCTTATTCAGTACTGCCTATTACCCTTTTCTCTTGCTCTCTCCACTGGATAAATACTTTGATTTTCCTATTAGCTCAGGGGACAAAAGGCTGCTGTCAGCCTTGCTTTCCTAGGCCTCACAGGAGCTGGGCAGATAACTCTGATGAATAGTGCACCTAAGGAAAAGTGCTCCTTCAGAGACTGTTTTGTTTTGTTAAAATTGTTTTACATAAGAGAACATAACTGCATAGGCTGGGCAAAACGAGGTACTGTGTGCTACATGGATATTGAAAGCTGTGGAATAATGGTCCTTATAAGATGGACTACTTCTTCAGAATTATCCTAACATGACTTTCAGCTTGTGCTCACACAGAGATTGGATTATAGCTAAGGAATTTACTCCTGTTGAAACACAGATGTGAACTGGTGATTGTGTATACAAAACTTAATTCATCCTCATTCTGGTCATATTTTTTTAACTGGAGAATAGCATCAGTTTGTGTAAACTCTACATCCAATAAAAAGGAAAGACTGGAGTTCAAATTGCAAATGTGAAATAACTGCAACTGACAGGCTGTGAATGATTCAAAAGCAAGAGAGGCCTCAGTAAGACTATTCAACTAATATGTTGAATAATGAATACACTGAAAAAAATAACAGCTTTTCATAGAAAATTTACAGGCAGGAAAACAAGACAATTTTTTTCTGAATAGACAACTACTCAGTTCTGGTGTCAGTCTAACATCTTAACTCACTAAATTTATACATGCAGGTGTCATTACTGAAATGCACCTATTTAAAGAAAACAATGCTATGACTAAAATTTTGTATAATGTTTTATAAGGAACATGGATAGATTAAAAAAATTTAGTGTGATAGGAAAACGATTATATGTAATAATGTGATGGCTGTTCATTTAAAAAATATGTTTTTAATGATTCTCTGCTTAATTCCTCTATATTGACTTTTTATAGCAGACCTATTTCTGAGACATGTGTTGTACGAATGAGCAACACAATTTTAAGATGCCAGTTTCTGAATGATGATGACATGAAACATTCCTGGTCTTTGCCCTGCTGGAGTTGTATTATGGTAATTATTCAATCACATAGGAGAAATTTTACCATTATATTTATATTAATTTTGAATAGGTTTGTACTGCAACTGTAATTGTATCTGAACTATGCAATAGAATTTCCTCAATTACAGCTAGCAGGAGGATTGCAATCAAGAAGCTTATTGCAAGCAGGTCATTCTGATGATGCAGTGACCTAGAGTATGACACAGGCTGCATGTGCCACCTCCCTGGATTGATGTGTGTTGGTGGCTCTGCTGCAGTTGGCTATGAGAGCAGCCAGGTCAATGGTTCCTTGTATATCACCTATCCCAGGAAGAAAGGAAAGTGGTCCTGTGAGAAGTCCCAAATATAATATCTCCTTCCTAACTGTTTAGGCTTCCCATCTGCCCGGCAGTGAATGCCCCTGCGGACTGCATATACTGTGGGTGCTTTGGTTGGGTTTCAGTTAATTCAGTGACTACAGCTTTATCTGTAACATAATTCATGCTATTCAGTGCCATGCTGAGGAGAGAGCCTTTAGAGACAGGTATTCCTTTACAGGTTTCTCAGTCCTTGGAAACATATGCCACCTTTTATCCGATTTCTCCAATTCCACAATATTCAATTAAACAACAAAATCAAAAGTCAGTGTAATTTGACAATTTGACATTACATTGATATGAGATCAAGCTGAGAGGAAGGTATGAAGGCTGAGATGAAGCAGCAGAAAATCCTGCAGCATGATGCTGTGGTAGCTCAGGAGGGAAAAACAACTCTTGTGTCTAGGATATTTAGTAGAAAGCCTTTACAACCTCTGCTTTAACTTGTGTTTTCCAATGCCAAGATAAAGGAGGGGTGTGTGTACAATATAAGGATTTCAATGCTCTCATTTCAATCATGTATGAAATATTTTAATCATCCCAGGGCCTATGTTGGCTTTTCTGTATGGGTAGAACATAGCCATTTCCTTATGATGTTACTAAAGATACTTCTGAGTCTTTAAATCCTGAGAACAAAGTAGCCTCCATCCTGTGTTTTCTCAAGCTGCCATGTGCTTTAACCTTGCCATGCCAGTGAAGATATCAGTCTGACTATATTTCAAATAGACTGATTTGTGGTGGTTAAAGACTAGGCTGAAGCCCAGGGCTTGGTCAAGTAGGTCATGTCAAGTTCAGCCTATCAAGTATTCAAAAGCCATAAACATTTCTCAGAAAGCCTGTCCCCTGGAAAGGTTCCTCCAAGATAACGTATGTTTGAGAGAGGGTTTTGTATTGCTACATTGCCACACAAATGATAAGTATTACTGTCATCATTCTTTCTTCCTTAGCATTTAACCCAATAGTCTCACTGGAGTCATAATTTATCAATTGCTAGGAGCACTATGAGATATAGACAGTATGAATCAAACACAGCCATGACTGAGGTAGGGCTGGCTGGACTTGAAAGCTGAGAGAGAGGCAGTGTCTAGGGAGGCACAAGGTATTTGAGTAGTCAACTGTTTGTAAGAAAATCTCTCCAGCAGCTGGAGGATGTAATTGAACAGCACTCCCAAATTTAGTAGAGGCTTCAGACCCACAAGTGTAACCCAGCTATATGTTTAGGGCAAGGCACCCACTTGGTGTGACTTAGCAAAATCCGTTAGGTTGACTTTCTCTCCACAGACCACGTAAGGCCTATGTTGAGGAGCAGACTAAATCTCTGTACTGGACAGCTTTGAGCAGCACCAGAAAGGCAAAAACATCTGATTTTTTTTCCTCTCACTATTGCGGAAAACCTAACTTTACAGGAATTGTGATGCCTCCTCTCTGTTCAAGTAAAATTTTCTCTGTGTGCTATCCAGGGAAATCAGTAGCTACATTTCTGATGCAAAGCACTACTCAAATGTAAGGAAGAAATTAATCAACCCATCTTGGTTCTCAAATATGCTGAATTTACCACAGTTTCCACTGATGTTATGAATTGCCAGGCCTCGGAAGCCTCAAAAATATCTGATTTTTTCACAGCGAGTCTGTGGGCCAGGCAGCAGTTCTCAGACCTGATGGTCTTGACTGTTTCAGGATGTCCATTAGCATGCAGGCCCCAAGGCAGGGTGGCCTCAGGGTTTTTTTTCTGTGACTGTAGTATAAAATACTATCTTGTTATCAGCTGGCTAGTACATTTGTATATACCAGCCACGTGTGCAGTTCCTGACAGTGGCTAGACAGACACAGCTATCCTTTGATGTGCAGCAATGTTGTACCAAGTGTGCAAAACTCGGCCACCTGCTGATTTTGCTAACTCTTCTGGGTCTTGAACGTATGTTTATTTCATTCGTTAGCTATGGGAAACCAACTCTGTAGAGTTACTGCCCACACAGCAGCTTTGAGTGGATAAGAGAAGTGAAAAATATTAACAGCAAAATTAATTTTCCCTGACCCATCCCTTCCTCATGAAATGCAAAACCACAGGCTGCTGTACATAGCGGCACATTTGTAATATAAGTGGGATCCTAACCATGTTTATGAGTCAGGACAGAATCTGTACCAGGCACAGGCATGTACATGGCATATGCTTTACAGAAACTATGGCTGATAGGTAGCACCACCAGAAGGACTGTAGAAGTAAGAGGAGATAGTTTATCCACTCCAAGCTTTTCTATACCACTGAAGCTTGGGTATATTTTGTTTCTGAATTGGACTTTTTATTTACTAGTTACAGATTTTACATGCCCTTTTAATAGTGTGCATTGTAACTATTTAAAGCTGAGAACTAAAGAGGCCCAGACACTGTTAACAATCTGCATGTTACGATGTATTTTTTTTGTGTAACTGCTTGTTATAGCATCAGCTATTAAGAATTTATTACTAGTGCATTTTAGGTAGTGCTTTACAGTCATTTAGTTACAGCCATCCAGCAATCATTACATAAATATGCATGGAGAGCAAGAACCCCAATGTAAGGTGACCCAAAAGGCTTTTACCTGCCAAGAGCAGAGTTTGGGCCCTCAGGTGGCAATGATGTCATTGCATATGCAGGGAAACACAGCGTTTAAGGCTGTGCAGGGAGCCATGTTCCTCCCAGCACTAGGTGTTCATGAAGTCATCAGCTGGAGCAAGAGCACTGTAGAGCTCTACGGATTTGAACTTGGTTCTTGGCAAGCAAGTAAAGCAAAGACAGTCCAGCCCAAGTCCCAGTAAAGATGTGGCTTTTGGCTGTGAGCACCTAAGTTCAGCTACAAAACCAGGCCCTCTGGAGCCTATTGGTACCTCTGCTGTCAGCTGCCAAGTGCATCCTTATATCCATTAACCCAACCTGATCTGGTAGACCAGCAGACACCCTTCATATCACCCAAAGACAGTAGATGGTCCAAAATGCATCTAACATATCTCCATGCTATTTGTGACTGCAGCACCATGCCCATATTTGACAGTTGCTCTAGCTCCTGGCCAGGCTACTGCTCCTACAGCAAACATTATTGCTGGTGTCCTCTCCTGCAATGGATTTCAGCCATCAGACTTCACTGTCAGTTCTGACAGTCTGCAACTCCTTCCTCCATTCAGTACTGGCATTTTTCACTACTTCTTGAGAGAACAAAAATCCCAATCTGCAGCATTGTAGCACTAAACAGTTCTTAGACATTCAATGAAACACTCTTGATATCACTATGCTTTCACTTGAAGACAAGCTTACCTAAACTTTAGTTGCTCTGTGTTAAGGTTGGCTCTTCTTCTGGGCTCAAGAACTGTTATGTCACTGTATCTCTTTAGCCTCCAGCAATAACACGTTGGGAGTGAAAACTGGTGTTCTCTGAATTCGTAAGCACTGTTTTTCCTTCTAGAAGCACCCTCAGAAGCTTATTGAAAAAATTGAAGGATGAAACATTTCTGAAAGACAGGCTGGCAAGTTGATGCAGGTTGCTCTAAATCAGGAGCAACATGTGCCACTTTGATTTCTTCTTGGAGCTGCCAGTCGGAATCAGCTGGGCTGTCTGGCTGACACTGGTTTTTTGGTACAACTACTCCAAAGCTCTCACCCCTCCTGAACAACATACATCCTAGTTGCTTTTTCATGGCTTGCAGCAATGCTTTACCAATACTTGCAGCCTGCAGTTGCAGGGAGTGGGTGTCGCTCTCATTACTGGATGATGTTAGTACAGCATGACCGTGGGGAGAGGTAGAAGCTTGGATTTATTCACAGAAGGCCTGAAATGTGCTGAGTCTGTTTCTCTGATGCAGACCTGGTGGACTGGAGGCTCACCTTTGTGGTGATGCACTTCAGCCTCACACTGTTACTGCATGGGAGATAGAGCCTGTTCATGCTGTAACATAGGAACATTCTCTGCTCCACCTCCGTGGCTGTTTGGGGTGAAACCGTGACTGCCATGCAGCCCAAGTCCTACACTCTTTTGTATACAGTCTGCAATGTAAGGGGTGTTGATTGGGACAGCTCACATCCAAATGAACACAATATGAGAAAGCCAGGTGGGTTGCTGGGCATGCTGCATCGAGTTTACTCAAAGAAGGACAAAGTGTCACTTGGGTGTTGTTTCCAGCCTCTCAGCCGTGGTTTTACTCTACAGATTTGCTCCATGTTGTATACTCTTAATCTAGCCTCATATAACTTTCCCAGTCACATGCTAAATGACCTGAAGTCATGTTTATTTCTTGTTTTGTCAAGGTTTAGAGGCCAAGGATTTCCTGGGCTGTGCCTTGCACAAAACCCCAGTTGGAATGCAGTCTCTTAGATCGGTGTCCTGTGGCCCAAGATAATTTAGCAGCCCACATCTGAAGGTTAATGAGTCTGCTGTTAACAATAACTAATATAGCAGTGTCCTCTAGCCCAGAACTGAAAATATCAGGCTTCAGAATTCAAAGAATCCCATTACAAATGAATGGTTTCTGCCCCAAGGATCTAACCAAAAGGATGGCACAATGCAGAGCCCTTCTCCCCTGTGACTAGCTCTGGTATGTTCTTCTATCTTAAAAACAATATATTGCTGCTTTTTCTTTTTTGTTCTTGTGTCTCTTCTGTTTGAGGGCATTGAAAGTTTCACTGCTCTTTGTTCTTGTCCTGTGGTCTCTACCAGCACCACAAAGACATCTATGCTACCCAGCTTACAGGAGACAGCAGACACTTACCCCTACACGGGTGTAGCAGGAGGGTTGAGTAACCTGCTAGGAAGTAAGATGGGAAACAGCAGCAGGTAGGCAGCCAAGATTCCATGGTGTTTCTTGGGCACTGGAATGCCTTTCATAGTTATCACAGTGATCCTGTGAGAAACAGTGCTATTCCTACCGCACAGATGGAGATGGTAAAGTTAAGCTTGATGATTTTTCTACATCAGTCCACAAGTCTAAGCTGTGAGGCAGCCCAGGGGTAAAGTGCTGCCCAACACTGGTAGTGATAGCTGGACGTGAGTAAAGAGCTGCTCTCAGGTTTAATGTGGGTCAAAAGCTTTTACTCACCTCTAGTGAGTGAAAGGCAGCTTACAATAGGAAGTGAGTAATGGTCAAGGTTGGACTTCCATGCTGGGGGATGAGATTTTTTAGGAATGTTTTGGCAGATGTTGGCTTCAATGCTCAAAAGAAAATTCAGAACACATAAAATCAAACCAAGGACAAGAAACCCTTTTATCACTGTGCTCCTGATACCCTTCTTCCTGTGCTTGTGAAGTCCTTTTTTACAGTTATTAAAAAAAAGTAATAGTATGATCTCTTATTAAATGAAGTGACATTATGGCTTTAAACCAACTGTGCTGTCTAATTGTTTATCTTTTTCACACCCCAGCCTCTCTGAACTAAGACTTGCTAGCAATGAGATAGACATGGCAGGACATGGAGAGGTCTGGCAGGTTAGTTCCAGTAGCCAGTATTTTGCACCAATGTCTTCTGGCAGAAAGATAAACCACAGAGCTGATTGCAAGTTCCTGTGGCCCAGGTTTCTGGCTAGAAAACTGGGAAGGATAAACACCTTCTTAAGCACTGCAAGATAGAAATAGAACAAGAGAAAGGAATGGAAATCCTCTTATAATGCAATGGCTAGAAGCAATCCAGCTGCTTTTATTCCCACCATGAGAACTACGGTCAGTCCCAGTGCAAGCCCGGCCACCTGTCAGATCAGGTTTGTGAACTAAGGCTTATTGGAATTTGACACGCTCTTGTCTTGGAGCATGCTGGTATGATCAGTACAGATTCCTCCTATTGCAGTGACACAATGTGTACGCTACCCATGCAATCCCAGATGCCCCTCATAAATCATTAAAATACTGGCTCATTCTAATCAGATCCTTTGAGTTATAACATAATATACTATTTGAGAACTAAAACCAGTAAATCAAGTTAGTACAGAGGTCAGAGTGAGACTGAACACAGCTGAGGCTTGCTTGCTGATGTGTGTTTAGTGTAAGAGATGCAACGGAAGGAGATGAAATCCCAGGTCAGCTAAGCACATTGCTTTCTTCTCATTGTAAAATCTCACTACTAAGCCTGTGGAAGGGAAAAAAATTAGAATTCATCATATTCTGTAGCAGAGCTGATTTGAAATCTAGAATTTCCCAGCAATTGTGTTACCTCTTGGGATTATAGATGTTTCTGATCATTTCTCCTTCAGGTTAACTCTTAACAATTTTCTAAAACAAACTAGCAGTTAAAAATATGTGCCCCCAAATGTCATAGATCACCCACTACAAAGCAGAACACATTTTCTTCTATAGCATAGAAAACAGGTAACTTCTAATACAAAAAAAATTGTATCCCATTAGAAGGCAGCTGTTGTGGTTGCACTCTTCAGTCTTGCCTGGGACACAATAGGCACCTTAGTGAAGGGGAGGTTGCAGTGCCTAAGTGCTGGGAACCCGTAAGTTTGTGTGCTGGGGTGCTCCTGCATAAACCCAAATAATTGATACTTTCTTTTCTATATGGAAAAGGTTGAGGGCCATCTGAATTTTTCAAGTGTTATCTGACTCTGAGGACAACATAGTATAGGGTATGGCCAAGCTCCATGGCCAACAAATAGTTTGGCCACCATAGATGGTATCTGTCAAAGTATAATACAAAAGGCTAACTTCCCCATTTATGTTGTATTTGCACATACCTTTTGTTTCTTACCTTATACTTAAGAGATACTCAGTAATTGTTTCCTCCCTCACGGCAAAGACAGTCTGGGGCAGAGGATCCTGCTCTGCAGGTACTCTGCAGATGCTAAGGCTGTGTCATTCTCAGTACAGCTGAGTACTTCCTCATGTTTACTTTGCATTTTTCCCTTAAACTTCCCTGCCCGAAACTGGACAGAGTGTTTCTAAAGCCCATACAGCGGAGTAACCTGGCACCTGAGTTATACCTAAGGAGCTGTATTTCTGTAATGGTCTGCAGGGAAGGCTCTCAGAGAACCCAGTTCTGGTAGCACCCTTCAATCACAAACATCCTTAGAACAGGACTGTGCTCTAATCCTGTGAAAGATTACGTTATTCTGGGCACAGGCTTTGCTTTTGGGAGGTGCAAGTTGTATGAACTCTTGGGGTTCATGCTGGCAACTCTTGAGCTGAAACATCTGGAGATGCAAACCACTAATGGTGATGCAAATCAGTGATCCAGAAAGTCACCATGAACTAGTGAGCAAAGTCTCTGTGAGTCACTGGCAGTAAATAAAAGAACTAGCAAAAACAAAGGCAGTAAATAACTGGTGGTGAACAGAGTGAAACTTCGCCTATTTGAAAGATGCACCAACACCTCCAAACTGTGTGTAGGCAGCAAGATGGATTAATATTCTGTTTTATTTCTAATTAGACCTCAAGCAAGCTTGAATTTCTGTTAAACCTGGTGGAGAAATAGTTGAAACATAGGAGAAACAATGATCAGTTTCATCAGAGGTGCAGCACAGCTTGGTGCTAGAATTTAATGAAGATTTGTTGGTCAACAACAATCTCCCAACCCACTCAACATGCTCTCCATTTAATTTGCTCTCCTATTATAGTAAATTTGAAGGCCCAAAGTTAGACTCAGCTTTTGTGGCTCTTACAGTCTGCAGCGTCAGTAGGAAGCACAAACCATAGACTTAGAGCCTGGGCTTGAGCAATGTACATTTCTCTTAACGAAATCCAAAGCCAGGTGACATTTTTGGGAGAGAGGAAACAGGAAATGGAGTCCCTTTGGGGGGAAGGGGGTGTTCATAACACTCAGAAACTTGGCCCATGTTTCTGGTCTCCTCCCTTTCTACTCCACAAAGGGCTTGTAGCATTTTAAGACAAACTTGGATCCATTGTATATTGTGAGAGAACCTGCTGGGAAATTAGGTGACTCCTGCACTCCAAGGCAGAGGAAATGTGTGTTTCTGCTTTGTGTTTTTAGGAAAGTAGGAAGATGAAATTCAAAATAAAACACAACAGATGGGAATCTCACAGAGACAGACACTGGGAAATGTTTAGACAAGCTTTGTTCCCAGTTCTTGAGCTCAGAATTTAGCCACTAAACTGCAGAGAGACTTCAGAAAGACAATGAAATGCATTTTGGCTTCAAATACAGTTCCTCCAGATTCCAATGAGAGTTGTGCACGTGAATCTGAAGGCAGAATATAGCCAGCAGTATGGGGAATAGATGTAATATGAGAAACTCTCATGCTATATTATTATAGTCTGAATTGTTTCCATCATTTTGGGTTAAGTAATTCCCCACTATCCATCTCTAAAGTGCAAACAGTACAGCCTTGATGTGCCCCAGGGAAAGGAAGCAAACCAGCCTTTGAATCTTTACCCAACCTTACTGCTCATATTTTGCTTTCAGTGAGTAAGTGTTCAAATCCTTTAATACTTCATTCCCATAAAAATATATTTACCGGGGGTTTTTGTGGCAGCAGCAAGGCTGTGTTTATTATTTTAGGAACACCACATGACTGGCTTCAGAGGCAAGACAAGGCAGGAGCATGGAGTGCTGCAAATCTATCAGAGAACAGCATGTTTTCCACCTGTTGAGGCAGCAACCACAATAACAGATGCACATAATAATTACCTGTACCTCAAAGGCAGCACTGAGTCCTGCACCTTCTGCTCCCCACCTAGCAGACAGCTTGGTAACAGAATAACAAAAGAGAAGCATTGAAACAGAGTAGGTAGTGCTTTGTGAAGAATGAAAAAGCAGCTCTTATTAAAGAGAAACTGGAAGGTGGAAGATGAGAAGGAAAGATCTGAGGCACCATGATGCTAAGAGAAGAGCAGAGCTAAGGAACTCCAGGAGTCTACCATTTTTTTAGACTGGCAGTCAGATTTTTGCTAATACCCTTTCCAAAGCTTCTTTCATTTGTACTCTCAACATTAAGAGCTAATTTATACTGATAAACAGGTGATCCACACACCTGCTGGAGCCCATTCCTTCCCAGAGATGGATGGTTCTGCAGTAGCAAGAGGGGCACACAGGATAAGGACCTCATCTCAAGTGCCACCATGAATGACCATGACTGTACCCTGTAAGCCAGTACCCTGTTCCTATTCCTCTCTGTGCTGCCTGGCAGTGGAATTGTGCTGGAGCTACACTTATCCTTTTGTTTGCAAGTGCCCCAGAGTACCTGGTGTAAGAAGGGCAGGAGGCAATATGGGGAGCAGAGACGCATGGCAGGTGAAATGTTTTTGGTCTTTCCTGCTTAAGAGCTGAGGCTTGTAAGGGTCTCTTTTGCCCCTTCTCTGACTACCAAAAGGAAAGTGGTAACATTTGGCTGGGTGAGGACTTGACCTCTGGAGTGATTTGTGCCATGGTAGTTCCTTGTTACACAAAGGAAAAGATACTTCCTAGAAAGGATTTGTAGGAGAAATTATCTCAGGCCCCATTTAATCTTGTCAAAAGAAGATGATGAGAAGACTGTGTGCTGAGTTGGGAGTTTTCCTTTGAATTCCTATGGTGTTGAAGGCAGCACTATAAATAGACACAGTATCCTTTTTACCCTGGTACAATTCTGTCTCCAGCTCCCCATACAGACAGCAAGTCTGCTGGTAGGTATTTAGAAGGAATTAATTTAACCCAGTCTTCTCCTTCTGTATGCTTTTACTCCAAGAATGGCTTCCACAGCCATACAAGCATATTTCCTCAATAAAAATGTTCTGAGGGAGACTGCTGATATTAAAAATCACATTTCTGTCTGAAAATTCTATCCTAGTTATAAATAATCCATAAATGCCCCAAACTGTAAGGACTTAGTATTAAAAAAAAAAAAAAAAAAAGAGAAAGAAAAAAACCCCTCTCATATTGTTTCTCCCAGGTTTTGTTTTTGAACTGCATAGCATTTTATTAATAATCTGTTTCACATTTTCTCCAGTGTAACTGGCTGGACAGTCTCTCCCTTCCTAGGATCAACTTGTGAAGCTCAGCTGAGAGGAAGGAAACCCACATACAGTGTTTCACGGCCATTATCTTAAAGATAGATCTGAAGAAATTTAAATACAAGCCACACTGGTATTTAAATAAAATGGGTTTGGGTTTTTAAGCATCTTTTTTCAGGGAGAGATCCTTAGCCTGTAAGTCCAGCTGGAAAGCAAACTCTGATTTCACAACTCTTGGAGTTGTCGAGTACAAGGGCCCAGCCGCTGCTCTGGCCTGGCCCAGCCGGGGGGCTCGCTGCTGGCGGAGCAGGCTGTAGGGGGTTACGCCGCTCGGTGCAGGTGCTGACTTCACTGGGGTTGGTTTGTAAACAAGCTTAAAGGTACTTGCCTGGTAGTCGACGCTCCCGCGCTGCGGTGTCTTGGATTACCTTTGTTTGAATACTACTCACTTTCCCCCTAACGTGCCTGCTGCACAACAAATTTCTAGCCTCTCCCGGTGTTCAGTTTATTCAAAGCCTATTTTTAATTCTGTTGATTATAACCCGTGTCACCCTACCCTCTTTGGACCTGCAGCAGCAGCTGGAGTGAGGCAGCTGGCGGGGCTGAGCTGTGGAGGGGGCCGGTGCTCAGGCGGTGCCAGCGGCTGTGACCGGCCGGGGGCGCGGGTGGTGCCGGGACCCGGAGCCTGAGGGCTGCACCGACAGCGGGGGGTGCACCGAGTGCGCCTTGCGAGCCAGCTGCGGCCCAGCCCAGCCGTGAGCAGCGCGGGGGTGGCTGCGCTTAGCCGTGGCCCGCCCGTGTGGGGGCAGCCGGGAACGTCCCTGCTGTGCCCCAGCCTGCCAGGCGGCGAGGGCCGCTCTTGGCCAAACAGGGCGAGCGCGCTCCCGAGCACACCCCCAGCACCGGCTGCCCCGGGGTTTGACCCAAATTCGGAGCAAAACGGCCAATTCGACTCTGAGGCCCGGGGCCGGGTGGCAGCGCTCGGCGCGGCCCCGCCGGGACCCTCCCCGGAGCTTCTCGGGAGCCTCCCGACCGCCTGGGCCCGGCCGGGGGCGCCACCTGGCGGNAGCCTCTGGATAAAGGCCTTTAGGAACAATTCCGCCACGGATTTGGGGTAGCAAATGGCAGAGGGATGGGATGGGATGGGATGGGGGGTGGGATGCGGAGTACGCCTTTGGGAGAAAAACCGTGCGTATGCGACACTGCAGCCTGAGAAAGTTGCATTCTGTGAGTTACTTGGCTGTGTTTACAGTATTTTAACCATCAGAATAAGCTGCAGATTTCCAGCTGTATCAATCGATGTTTGTATCATTTGAAATGCATTTAATGTGCAGGTGCTCTAGTACCCCTCTATTCAGCATCCTCAGCTTTGCCCGTTGCTCCAGCCCGAAAATGGCCAGTTGGCCTTGCTCTTGCTTCCTAGAGGGGGAAGCATAAGAAAATGTGGGTTTTTTTGCTTGAGGCTTGGGACATCTTTATACACGGATCCACTGGGTGTTTCCCTGACTTCTTCTGGAAGTTTAAATCACTTTGTTAGATTTAATTGGTAACGGAAACGTGTATTTTAAATTTTGGTTTGAGTCTGAAGCATACTTTAAATTTGGCTATTCCTACTTGCTGTGGTTTTGTTGACTTTGCAGAGCAACCCCAAAGCTCACCAGGAGGTTTCCTTACACAGGGAACTAAAGCAGTGTTCCAGCACTGTTCTACTGCTGCTCAGGGATGTCCAATCCACAGGGCTAGTCCAAAGTAAAACGCCCTGAGATGCCCTTGGTGTGAGGGTCAGGTCCCCAGTGCCAAACACTCTGCTTTGTGCTCTGACTGCTATAGTCTGGCCCATAGAACAGATGTAGGTACCACCTAAGAGCATAAAAGGTGCTGAGTTGTGTCTCCTGAAGGCAGATATCAACCTTGTAGACAAGACTGGAAATGGCAAGGACTGTTTTCTCTTGTTGCTGTGCTGTTTTTGAGTAGCCAGCTCACATAGTGGGGAGTATTCATGCCTCTGCATTCCTGAGTTTGGTACTAGGAATAAAAACTGCCATTCCCAGCTGGCTTTGGAGCTGACTTTGTGCTGCAAATGCTTGTCCGCTGGGAACCAAAAGCCAGATGTGCTTCACATAGTTTCCAGGCAGCACTGATCCATCAGATGACAGTAGCTATTGAGTGCTCTTATGGTGGCCCAGAGACACAAAGATGAAAGCCTGATGCCTGTCAACACCTCCCTTGCCATTCCTGTGTGTCTTCAGTTTTCACTTGAGTCCACCTCACAAAAGCAAATGCCACAGAATAGGATGTTGCAATGTTAATAACCCTTTATTTTTGAGAAAGAAAATCCTAGGTTTTATAATTTTGAACTGCCAGACAAATTTGGGATACACTGAACTTCATCATCAAATATTTCCCTACACCAGCCTCAACTGGGAACTCACCTTCTTCTTTAGAAGCATTTTCTGCAGCGATTCATGGATGATTTTTACTATGAAAGATGAACAATATTTGAATGCCCTCACAAAAAAATGCATTTTCGTGGAGGAAAAAAAGCTCTGTTGAACAGCCAAAGAGAAAACACTGTAGAGATACCTGGAATAATTACTTAGAGGGGCTTAGGTTGTGTCCCAGCTGCTGTGCCTTTAAACAGCCTCTTACCCCAACTCAGGAGCTCCACCAATTGTAAAAGCAAGAACTAACCAGTGCCAGATTCAAGTCTCAAAATACAAACCCTTTGAGATACAGATACAGGGAGCGAAGGGGTTGGGGGGCTGGTTCATAAGAAAACTTCTAAGCATTACTGTAGCATAAATAATATGGCATCTTTCACCTCAAATAGCCTAACACTTCATAAAGTGATATGAGCTTCACTAGTTGCTGAAACACAGCTATTTCTGAAGTGGAACCTGATCTCTTTCTCTTTTTTTTCTTTTCTTTTTTTTTTTTTTTAACCAGCAGACAGCAATGTTTTAAGGTGGAGAGTGAAGGATAGCGTATACAACCAATCATAAATATAAATCTGGGAAGGCTTTGCAAAATGGAAAGATGAAGCAATATCTACTTTTATTAATAACATGCGTCCTGGTGTCTCATAAACTTGTGTCCTAAATTTATAAATGCAGTTCATCTAAAAGAGATACAGGCAACTCAAGACTTTGTCCTCTTTTTCTTGGCAATGCTTTCTTACAGGTCTTCGGTAGCAAATGATCTGGTTCCTTTCCTCTCTTCATTCAGTTTAATGTCCAAGTCCCGGAGCTGGCTGAGGAACCCCGGATTTGGGCAGATGTTTCTGTGAGCACTCACTGTCTTCAGAGCATCCACAAGTGTCATGTTTTCATGGATCATTAAAAAGGCAACCACTAATGTTGCTGAGCGGCTCACTCCCATGGCACAATGAACAAACACCTTACCTGCAGAAGCAAAAAAGGCACCGCAAGGTGAGTGCTTTAGCATTTCTAAAGTGGAAAAGACAAAGGGAGGAGAAAATACTAGAAACAAGTTAAGAAAGCAATGGTGACAATTAGTGGACTTCCATGCTTTCAGGAAGATCACCTCTCAGGCAAGGTGATATTTCATACTGACCTCCTGCATCTAATTTAGGCCTAAGATTAATTGAAATTTTCTATGGAAGGAGAAGCTTTCTGTGACTAAACTTGTTGGTATAGTTTTCTGTGGAAAAAAAAACAAGTTTTGGCAGAAAAATTTGGCCCAGCCCTGACTGTGATCACTGGCAAGTCCCACTAACTCTGTGGGATAGTCTGCCTGTAAAAATGGAGTCGTAATTTACTGTATCTCAGCAGCCCAGTGTGAGCTATAACTGAGGATTTAATAAAGCACTCCAGTGAAAGCTGCAGATCCCGCAGCCAGTCAGAGTCAGAGCAAACTCTGGAACAAATGGAAATTATGATAACTAGGCCATAATCCAAACTCTGCTGACAAAAATTCAGCAGGCTGTGGGTCAGGCTCCTAGTTTTTGACTTAGTTCATTAACTTCTGCTGCTTCTCTAGCTTAATAGACAAGCTGAATAAAGCTCCAATTCTGTGAAGTACTTAAGTGTGTGAAGCATTCGAGCCAACACCAAAGTGCCGCTCCTCCCACAGGGAGCAGGAGCAGCATGCAGGGCAGGATCCCCAGCTGGAGCCCCTGTCAGTGTGCGAGGAGTGGGAGGGACGTGTGCAAGCACACAGGTATTGCTGATTCCTACAGGATGGGCCTGTGGGGCAGCATCTGCAGTACCATAATCTCTGCCCTTCCCTCTACACTCTGGCCCCAGAGCTTGCCCTTCTTTCCACCATGCTGGGCTGGGGGCAGCCAGTCTTCCCCAGCTCCTGGTGACCTGGCACAGCAACCTTCCCTGCAGCACATGACATAGGCACCCTTCTCCATCCTCTGCTCAGTGGTTCTGTGTGTGCTGCCTTGTACCATATGCTGATTCTGAGCTCTGTTGGTGCCTGTTACTGCAAGGAAAACTCATTTGGCTTGCGTTGGAACTTCCTCCAAAAGCTTATCTTTGCTTCTCTCTTACCTCCTGAAGAGTTTAAGGCCTTGCATATGAAATTGGCAGCATCATAGAAGAAGATGCTTAAATCAAAGGAAGGATCATCAAATGCTTCTACTCCATAGTACTCCATTTGCAGGTCTGCATAATATCTGGCTCCTGTGTTGATGTTATATGGTCCATCTGCTGCATTAAGGATATGAGTAATGTTGAGGCTTTGAAGTGTAGTTTTGCTCCTAGCAGCCCACCTGTTGAAAGACATGAAGGGCACATTGGCAACACTCATAACATTCTGCAAAAATAGCATGATTTAAAGTCAGTGCCTACTCCCACTACGAAAGGATGCAGGAACTGCATCCTGCTTACAGAGGAGCAAATTACAAGAAGTACGTAGTACTTTGTGCATGAAAAATGTGATATGGAGGTGTGGAGAGCTGCAGGAGCACAGACTTGCCAGTGGGATACTGTCAGTTAAGCAAATGCCTCCCAGCAGTTAAACCTTGGGTACATGGCTTACAGTATAAAGTGGTCAAGACTTTCCTTTAAATATTTGTTTAGGAAGTTTTAGAGCTAATCTCTCATTGATAGTGTCCCTGGTCTCAAGAGTGAGAACTCACACAGATGCAGCAACACCTTGTTCCTAGTTTGGACTTGAAGTGGATGCATTGTGTTCACCAACTAGGTGAGCCCCACTTCTCACCACAAACTGGGACTAAAGGCATTCTGCAAAATTCTGAACCGTAACTGATACATTCATGAGGAGGAGCTGGGAAAAAGGAGCTAATGATCTAAGTAATCTGCAGTAATCCAATTGGAAGGAAATAGCAATAAATATTATTTGTCACAAGAATAAGGTATTTGCATGAAAATTCCTGTTTGACATTTTCAGTTTTACCATCCTAGTAAGAAATGTTGGATTTGGAACGTCAGGATCCCTGTTGTACAATTCATTTGAGTCTTCCTCCTTTTGGCTCTTGACCTTGATACCCCTATTTGAGTGTGAAGGCTACTGTCCTCTTGTCTGCTGCTTTAGAGCACAGTTTCCGGGCCACTTAATGCATCTCAGAACTGACATCAGTTTGGCATATGTTCTTTGAAGACTTTAGTCCTAGATACAAATAATTTTTATGCTGCCAAATCCATGGTGGCTCAAAGAATATTTAAAAACCAAGTCAGATGCACTATGAGTAGGTCTCCATTTTGCATGTTATATTTTTCTTGACATCCAAGCTCTTTACATCATCAGTTTTGGAAGCCTGTATCACAAAAACATTCCTGAAGACCCAAAAGGTGCTCCCCAGTGTACCACACCCTTTCCTCCTCCTCCCAGAGACTGATAACAGCTTAACAATAGGACCATATGTTCTTACGCGTCTCCCAGGTAGATATTTGGCCAGACTTGGTCCACATGATTATCAGACCCTCCTCTGAGCCACAGGAGGTGCTGGAGATCTGAGAGTGCTGGTGTTTCATAGGAAGTGCTGCTAGTCAGAGATGAAGAGTCTCTGGTGTGAAGCATCTTGCTGCTCCCTTGTATGCACTCAGGCTGTATCAGAGACAGCTTTTCTGAAATGAATTAAGAGGAAATTTTCATAGAGAAATACTATTCCCTAGAAAGCAGTCCTGCTCATTACCCTCCAAACAGGATTACATTATTCGAACTAGTGTGTGCAGCAGGGCCTGCAGGTGTTGCTAAAAGCATCCAGAGAGCAGGACTGGCTCAGGAGGTAGGACTCTACAGGCATGTAATTTGTCCCCTGAGAAAGCAGCATAAGATAATGTGATTTAATTTCTTGTCAAGTAACACTATTGGTAAAGAACATCTGCGCCACCTGAATACAGACTGACTGAACCTTGTAGGTACAGGTATCATTTCTCTTTTTCTTGAAGAGGTACCAGAGTGTTTGTGTACACTTGATTCTGATTAGTTAAAACTGTAAGTTTTTGAAAGAGTGCATCATTAAACTTACTTATACTTAAAAAGCTTCAAGGACCAAGGTGGAAATCTTAGGATGTGTATGTGAGAGAAGTCTGTATGGTGTATGTGTACACACATATAAAAAGTGTGTGCATACAATTTACTTTCATTTATAGTGATGTATTTAAACACACACATATATGTATATGTAGGAACCGATTTTCATATGCATTTATAAACATACATATATATATGTGTATAGAAAGAGAAATTGAGAGGATTTGAACTAGTTTTTTCTCTCTCCATTGAATATCCCTGGACACTTAGCTATACTGGTATTCTTACACTTGTCTGTCTCAGTCTCTCCTCGGGGAGGTGTTCCACTTTGTATAAATAATGTGATAGCTACTTCCCTCCAGAGACAGGCCACTTCTCTTGTCTGAGGGGCAGGGTACTTACTTAGGATGTGAGAAAAAAGTATTTTTGAAATTATAGAGCTAGAAGTTCTGGCATTGTTGTCCTGCTGAGAATCCCATCTCGGGCTCCCTCACAGACCTGTGAGATCATAGACCTGTGAATCCTCACAAATCATGCAGTGGAACATGGGTAGCTCTTTTGCAATGCTGTTTGCTGGTTTAGACCCAGGAAGCCCAGGCCAGCTGGTTCAGCTGGAAGCAGAGCTCCTTTAAGAGCAAGAGTGTGAAGATATCCAAGCAGTGCCTTCTCTGAGACCTTAGGAGCATTTCTCCTGCCTGGATCTCATTATTCTGAATTGCTGTTCTCACGCCCCGAAAATATTGATGAGCTTTGTTTGGTTGCTTGTTCTTACTAGAGTCACAATCAGTGTGAAAGCCACACTAGCACTCTTCCCAAAGTAGGGTAAATGGCATTTATTTCTGACATGGCATCAGCTTTCATTCTAATGCTTGAATGCCTAAACCTAAAGTTTGGGTTTATTTTCTCAGCAATTTTAGAAAACAAGTGCAGATAGGGCCTTTGGAACTCATCTGGTCTGTCCCCTGCCCCACAGTAGCAGCAGCCAGATGGATGTTGCTCCTAAAACAACATTTTTGTCCATTTATGTTATTTTTAACAGTGTAGACTGATTTGGGGAGTAAGCAGAAAACAAGGGAGAATATATTTTTGCATATGAAAAAAGAAGTGGAAGTGATGTGAGGCATGTTACTGAACATACACGTATATTTCTGTGACCTCAGCCTAAATTTGCTTCCTTTGCACCTTCCTCCCTCCTCCTCCCAACAAATGTTAAGAGCAGTTATAGCTTTTTGTATGTTCCAATAAGAAAGAGGTCTCCCTAGGGTAACTACTTAATAAGCAAGATATGAAAAGCACAATAAAAGTGATAGGAGATAAAGAAAAAAAAAGATGACTGGTTTTACTTTTAATGGTGGAGGAAAAGAACTGCAGGGAAGTAGAGAGGAATATAGAGATAAAAGCCTACAAATTTTTCAGGGCAGATAATGTAACATCAAGAGCTTTGGTAAAGGAGTATGTTGTGCAATCCTTGCACGGATTAGCATGAAGAATAGCACAGAAACAGATATTGTGCATTGCCCTGCAAGTTTTACTGCCTTGTGAAAGTCATGCACTGTGCTCAAGAGCTACTGCCAGCATCTTCATGATGACCTGTTTGTACTTTCACCGACACAGAACGTTAAGCTGAAGCAGTAAAAGGAAATCAAGAAAAAGATAATACAGCTTCTACATCAGGAGATTGATAAGACCACAGGCTCATTCTCAAGGAGTGTGGCTGGCTCTTGAGTTGCGGCAGATGCTTAAAGGCTGAAGTTGTAGAGCAGATGGATACCAAACTTTCGCTTCTCCTAGCCCTTGCTGTTCTAAACTTCTGTTGTAGCCTCTCAGTTAGTTACAATAATGGAGATGATGAGCAAATAAAATTAGATTGTGAGGCCTCTTGTTCAATACCTGACTTTGAGGAGGTTCTCCAAAAACTGAGTCCTTTTGGTGCAAGTGACACTTTGCAGGTGACTCTGGCCTTTGCAACCAGGAAGATGCTTTTCAACAGAGCTCCCTTTCATAGATCAATCCTCTTTCCAAAAAGTGTGCCAACATTGTTTTATTCACATGACTAATGCCAGACAAGTGAGCTGCTCGTGTCAACACAGGCCAAACTCCTCCCGAGAACACTGTTCCTGCCTTCATTTGTCTGGCCTTGAAATTGGATTGTTCTACAGGGCCTAAGGGGTAAGCTTGGAAATAGCTATAGCAGATGATTGGACTAATGAGGAAAGCAATATGATTTTTTTAATTGAAGGCCGGGGACTTTGGTGAGGGTTTCCCCCCACCTTCTACTTTAAGATACTGCAGAGGTAGTAAAAGTGCTGCCACTGATTACATTTCTCTAAGTTTCTCCCGCAGGGAGGCTCCCAGAAGCTGCTCTAGTTGGAAACAGTCAGAGACTGCAGGAAGGCAGGAATACCTGTACCTAGGGAAAAAAAGAAATCTGTCTTACAAGGTCACTAACATTTCCTGCAGAGATCCAGACCAAGCAAGTTGGATAGGATTCCTTTTTTTTAAACTGTAGCCATCTCATTAGATTCTTTTATCTACCTATCTGTCTGTCTGTCTGTCTGTCTCTCTGTCTACCTACCTACCTACCTACCTACCTACCTACCTACCTTCCTTCCTTCCTTCCTTCCTTCCTTCCTTCCTTCCTTTCTCTCCTTTTCTTTTTCTGCTTGCAAGTAAAACAACAAAAACAAACAAAAAAATTCTACCTATGGGAAACTTTTGAGGCTGGACAGAGATTTTAAGAGCAAGCTAGAGAATACAAGGTAGCACAAGCTTTAAAATTGTCTTGTGGTTCTGCGTCAGTTCCCAAACACCCGGAGCACTGGGGTACACCCCAAATGGCCAGGGCCTGCTTGGTTCCCTGTCTAGGTTTGCCCAGTGGTCCAGGAGTTGCCCTGGAGGCCCGGGTTGAAGGTGGCCGTGGGTAGCATTGCTTGGCTGCAGGGAGCACCCAGGAAAGGCTGTGGGTGACTCCATGCATGCAGCTGGGTGCAGCTCCTGAGGGATCCAGTCATGCCAGTACCTTGTCCACAACAACCTAGTGGACCTTTGTATCTCCCCAATATGGTCCAGCCACTTGCATCCTACAGTCTGCAAAGCTTTTTGGTTTGATTTTTAGTTTGTTGGTTTGGGGGTTTTTTTCTTTTTTTTTTCCCTATGGTGGGAACAATTGCCATTTTCTATCAAAATTCTCTCTGGCAAAGAAAAGAAAAAAACCCACACAAACCCCAGTGACTTGAATTGGCTAAAGCATTTAACAGATTTGTGTTGCATTTGCAGATTCCAGTGGAAAGAAAACTCAGAAAAGTTTTGGCGGTAAAATGTAAACACTCCAGTATTATAGATTTGAAATAGTTAATTTTGTTATTTCAAAAAAATTAAAAAAAAAAAAAATTAAAAATAAAAAAATAATTTAAAAATTACCATTTCCATTTTTCTATTCAGTTACTTTGTTTTGGAATTTGTTTTCCTGCATTGCATAAAATCCTTTAAAACATTAAAACAAGATGAAATGGCCTGTTCCTGGTGGAGAAATATGTTTTATTTAACAAAAAATGAACACAGACTGAGTAGCCACCTATTTGCCTAGCCCTAATTTTCACTTCTCTAACAGGGTGAATCCTCCTGCCATTTTGCCATGGTTGTTCCCTTGTCTCCTCAAGGCTGAACAGAGCTGTAGAGAGATTAAATGAATGTCTGGAGTCCCAAGAGGAGTCTGGCAGGGC
Organism: Dasyornis broadbenti; assembly: GCA_013397935.1. NCBI lineage: Eukaryota > Metazoa > Chordata > Aves > Passeriformes > Dasyornithidae > Dasyornis > Dasyornis broadbenti. Next base: position 6,658,178 of record VZRN01004407.1, on the reverse strand, counting down.
ATTAGTTGGACCCCAATCATCTTTCCTCTTTCCCTTTTGCTAACACCTTGCTAGCTGGCACAGCTCTGCCTGTGATTATGCTGATAGCTTGGATGGGGACAGGTGTCTTTCAATAACAAGTCCTTACATGAGATTATTGAGAGCCTCAGGCACAGCAGGACCTGTGGTTACTACAATAGCACACACACTACCTAACAATAACATGATACAGAAAGCTCCTGCAGCTAAATATTCTAAATTCCCTGAATCAAACCCCTGACAAACTAAATGGTACAAAATTCCAAAGTGTGGGGTCAGAATATAATTCATGTGGAAGGGGGGGAAAAAAGCAGCCTCTTGATGCATTTGAAAATGCTGTCTACTCTGTTTTTTCTTCTCTTTTCTCTCAGCAAGCATCTCCACACTCATCTTTTACACTCCTTGCTCTTTTCTCTCAGGTACTGCATAACACTATGGCTCTTTGTCTTCCTGATGGAAAAATCCAGATTGAAAGAAGTGTGCTTCACAAGGAAATGATCATGTTAGTAGAATTAATCTTTTAGATACTGTAATGTGAAATATGATCTTAGTTTTTGTTAAGAAGACCCTATCTGTGTCTCTACACTTTGGTCAGAATCTGACCCTAAGAGAATCTCGGAGTCTCCTGAGGTAGAGCTGAAAGCTTCCTGTGCAGAAACAGGCACGATTAAAAGCAATAGCAAAGTTAAAACAGCCAGATGGGAACCTAGCAGGCAACCGAGAGGGGAACTCTCTGTTTTCCTTGCAACCCTACAGGGGCTTGTTTGCAGGAATTAGAATCTCTCACCAGCAGTTCACTGCAGCTCTAATACCAAGTGGTATTGAAAATGAGAAGCAGGTTATGGCTGATGGTTTAAATGAAGTACCTATGGGAATTTAGAAATGAGATCCTGGACTTGTCTTGGTGTAGACTGTGCACATGGCAGAGCAATATTGCTTTCTTGGCTGACTGCATCATATATTATGGCCTTTTATTTTGCCCACAGTCAAACAGCAGGGAATAGTAGAAGTTCATTGCTCCAGCTCACTGTTCAAACTCTGATCTGCCTCACCAGAAGCAGTGCCCCTGAATAATGGAAAGCAGAATCGGTCCCTCAGCCTCAGTGCGGGTACATGTTCAATGCAGCACTGTACAAATTCTATTGCCATTATTTTGGAGTGAAGAGAAAAGCAGAATGTACAATTAAAGGTCTGCTTGGTTCCGTTTTTAAGAGAATTTACTACTTGGGAAAGATACCAGACTGAGGGCTCTGGAAAACACAGCCCACCCTTTAACCGCACTGTCAGAGCAGGAGCAGCCCTCCAAGCCTCCTCCACAGCTTCCCCCTCAGCCCAGCCCAGCCCAGCTCATCTTGCAGATGCCTCTCACCCTACACTGGCAACTGTATTTTACAGGGTGGGAGAAAACCCGAATCTTCACACTTCTGCAGTGCTTGGTCTCCCTCCTGACATCTCCTGTCTCATCTGGCCTTGTACATTTATGATGGGGCCCTCTTACTTGTCCAAACTGAGCTGGAAGGTACCAACTTCTGCTTGCAAGGAGCCTGAGCTGGGCTGGAAAGCTAAAGCCGCCTTCCTCTGTGAGCTCTCCTGTTCCTATGCAGGGCTGCCCATGGGGCTGGAGGGGCTGCTGCCACTGCTCCACAGGAGCTGTGTCCACCTGGGGACGGCAGGAATGCACAAGGTCATTTCATTAGTGGGAGTATTCACAGGGCAGGGCAGATGAGGACAATCAGCCTCAGGCAGGGTTTGGACAGCCAAGAGAGCTCCTGGTGGTGAGGCAGGTCCCAGGTGAAGTGGGAAGACAAGGGGGTGCATGGCCAGACACAGGCATGCAGGTGGAGATGAGCCTGAGCATCTCAGCTCAGAGGGGCCCCTGAGTGAGGCGGGGAGCCCCAGCAAGGCCTCCCACCACTTGCTCTCGCACGGTGCCTTCCAGCACGGTGCCCCATCTCAGGTCACACAGCTGCGGTTGTCCTTGGACAATGCAAGCCCCCAGGAGGGGCAGAGCTTGCTGAGCTCAGGCTCAGTGGGGTGAGTTTCACCTGTGCCTTGCTGGTTTTTTGGGGGAGGATGTTACTGCTAGCTTACAGAAGTGCTCCTGGAGAGCATTTCCTCTTCTTTGCAATGTAATGGATCTGCAAATATTTTCCAAAACTCTTCTCATTCCAAGGGGGCATAACCTTTGTGTTGCCCCCCTCCCACCTCCCCCAACCCTCCTATTTGAGAGCCATGCAACCTAGGAAGAGGCACTTGCCCATGCACGGGACAAACACTGCAGGAAAGGATGGCTTAAAAAATGAAGGCACTGGTTGGAAAAATGGGGAGTCTTGCTTGCAGTGACAGGTCATGGCTGTGGCATGACAACAGCTTTTACATCTTCAGCTTTCAGATTCAAAGGAGATAAAAAAAGAAGTATTACATTAGCAGCTGGCACCTCTGAGCTATTCAATGCACCATCCCCAGCATGACAGCGCTGCCCTCCACAGGCTCTTAGAACAATTTCCGACTGTCTGTAGATATCTGTCGAGCCTAGAGTGATGCTTTCCCCTTTATTTCTCCTCTAGGGCACTCCTGTCCAGGGTACCACAGCTAGGAATTCAAGCCCCCCAAAACTACTTATTTTTTTCATGCATCTCAGCTATGCTCATGCTTTTCCCTGAATTAAAATTCTGTAGTTTGAATCCTGCTGCCAGCAGCCATAACTGTGCTGTATGCTGTAATCAGGGGAGCACACAATCACCATGCAGCTAACTGCTTCTAATAGTAGAAACTTCACTCTAATCTTATATAATGCCAGTAATGGAGCAGAGAGGCTATGGCTTGTGAGGAGCTTAGACAGAAAGCTTTCTTGGGCAGCTCATGCCCTGAGGGCAGAGAAGCTGCAGCTGCAGTGAGAGCAAGAAAAACAAAATGACCTTGATATTGATAACAGTTCAGTGAGTGCTGTCACAGCCAGTGCTGTGCCAAGACTTCATTGGTGTCACAGGCTGTTGGTAGGTGTAAGTTATGGGCAGTTCTGATAAAAATGGTGTCAAAGAGGCCAGACTGAGAGAGGGATGCGGGGAAATAATGTCTTGCAAGCTTCAGGAAAGACAAACAAGGATGTTAATATATTGCTATTAAAAGGGGCTCCAAAGCACTTGCACTTCTGCAGGCAGTATAGATTTGTGTGACTGTGGATTAAAGGGGTTTTTTCTTCTTGATTTACTCCTCAAATGATTTTTATCTGACTGCTGCTGTCAATACAAAATTGACAATGCTGTCAAGTTTGCAAGATTTCAGAATATTTGAAGGCATGAGAAAGAGGTTTTGATATTCCTCAGTCGTTTGGCAGGGGTAGCTTTGAGCTGTCTGTCTCTCCCTGCACTTTTAACATAAGCAGTGAATTGCTCTCCTTGCTTTGCCTTGCTTGAAAGGGTACATACAAAAAAGGCACCTTTTTCTAAGGTGACAAAGCTGTACAAAATCTTTGCTGTGGAATCAAGAGCAAACTTCAAAACTCTACAGTGGAAGATCTATTTTGGCACTTGAGTTTTTCAGGCATATCATAGAGCTTTCTAGTGACATTCTCAGCTTTGTTGGGACAGAGCAGAATGTTTTTTCTTTAGATTTTTTTTTTTAACTCCTGACTTTAAAATCATTATTTGATTTTGATTAAGTCATCTTTTAAGAAGAGTGATTGTGTGTCACAAAGGAATTGACCACTGATGACTGCATGAGAATAACTAAAAGGAGGTAGTAACATATAGAACTGGGGTTTCCTATCTCTTGCAAACTTTTGATTATGTGTCTGATGAGTATTTGCTCCTAATTTCTTACCTTAAATTTGAAGAATTAAAACTGTAAGTGGTTTTCCTGTTGCACCTCCCTGCTATCAGGGCGCCAGGTAAATCAGAGTGAAACAGGAGCTGCCCTGTCAGGTCTGTGGGCAGAGCAGTGTGTGCAGCCGCCTCTCTGGGCTGTGAGGGATGAGGGCTCAAGGGCAGGGGGGACACGCTGCTGCTCCATGGAACGCCCAGTCCCAGGGTCACTGGGAAGGAGTTTACCTGCCTGGCCCTGCTGCAATGTCTCTGTGAGAAGCAGGCAGCACGGTGCTTCCCTGCTCCCCAGACTGCAGCTATGAGAGTCTTGCAGTTGGTCAGGCAGGGCAGAAAGCAAGGGTCATTAAGTGCCAGCAAGTTTTTGGAGGTATTTTCACTTTATCTGGCCTGGTTTGATGCTGTTGTTTTTCTGATTGTGTTTCATGCTGTGGCTTGGTGTGGACTGTAGATGGATGCCACAGCTGGTAGGTAGGGTGATGGAGGGGAGAAGAGCCTCCAGCAAAGCAGCAGCCTCAGGGCTTTCAAGAGGGAGAGCTGAGCACAGATAGAAGGGAGGAGTGTGGCCTTCCTGAAGGTTGTGCCTGCTACAGGTGGTTGATAACAGACAGTTTGGGAACACACTGCAAATGTAATGGTCCATTTTCCCAAAGCAAACCTCAGTGCCTCCAGCACAGCCTTGGGAAGCCTGTCCTCTGCTTGAGAAAGTTGCTGTGAGCAGGAATACATTAAGGCCTGCAAGATTCTCAGGTACAATGGCAATGGGAGCCACCCATGAGCTATAATTAGCACTAACATCCTTTCTCTCCAATGCCTGGCATCCCAAGCAGTCTTTTTTGCGGGTGCTAGTGAAAATGAACAAAGCTTTGAAGAGCTTTTATTTATATTCTCTTTGCAGGCTGGAATTTTGTGAGTAGTTTTTCTTACTGGCTCTGAATTTTGCGTTTATTTAAAGGGAAAATATTGTTGGTTTTTTTTTTTTTTTAAATTATCGTATATAATTTTCATAATTTTACCTCAACTATGTGGGAAGAGCTATTGTGGCAGGAGAGTGGTTATCATAGATATTCATTTTCAAATAACCTCTGTGTGATTGCAGGAAAAGGGGAAAAAAACTAGGAACCTAAATTCAGTCTTATATAAATCTTACATCCATTTTTATATGTTCTAAATAATGAAAATGTTTTGGTTTAGAATTAAGCAAACAATGCAAGGTATTTGGGTGGGTTTTGTGGTGTATACATTGAGAGATCAGACAGAAACAATTGTTGCAGTAAAAGAAATAGCTCTACATGCCTATCAGACAAGATCTTCCTGTGGTTTGATAGGAAACAAAGATGGCTTTGTCAAGGAGCTATGAAGACTTGAGGGTAACACTGGCAAAAAGGACTCTTTTCAAAATATTTAGGGTTCACTTGATGAAGTCTTGGCATAACATGATAAAGTCTCACCTGTTATGCAACTCTCCTTTGCTCTTTATAGACATTAAGGAAACACAAGGTCTATGAAACAGACATTTTACTCTGGGAGAACCAAAGAATCCCTGCTGCAAGATCAACCAGTAGAGCTGGAAGAATTAGTCAAGCTTTTAAATATGCAAGAAGGGCCGTATTTTTTTGCAAGGATGCCAACTAATTTAATTATAGATTAGACTGGTTTTACTGACAACCCTTGTCTTAGGCCAGTGGGCAGCGCTGCTGTTAGTGAAACGCTGTGCTTTTTCCTGCTGCCACAAGATGGCAGGAAAAAACAATGTTGGTTGATTTAAAAATGCACAGCGATGGGCATCGCACGACGGAATACACTCCCGACCGGCATTTAAAGTGAGCACTTATAAGAAAATGTGCAGGTTGGATGGAAGAAAAATGTGAAATGTATGGAATTAATTAGATTGGTATTGATCTGGGAGTATACATCAAAAGATTTACATAATATAATTTCCCATGCAGTTTTTCTGTATAAGAAAAGCCTGTGACAGTGCTCATTTTTTCCTGTACACCATGCAGTTTGGCCTGGTTTTGTTCCAGGGGCAAAATTTGTTGTACAAACCAGTCACTCACCTAAGGTAAAAATCAGGGGTGATAACTTTACTCTTTTATTCTGTATTTTTCCAAATATAGTTCTCTTCCCATTCTCTGTTCCTCCGGCCGTAGTAGAAAAAGAGCCAAGCTAGACGACACATCCACTGCTCTGGCTTTCAGGAACAGCAGCAGGCATGTGGGACAACAGCCGGGCGGGAGAGCTGGGTGCTGACAGGCTGTGGCACTGGGTTGCTGGGCAGGGTAGTGGGGTCAAATCAGTATCCCTACTGCCTGTTCTCCTGGGAAAACTGACCCTTCAGTGCAATGGGTATCACAGGAGATGCCGGGACTTTGGAAGAGGGCTGAGATGGAGGAGTCTGTCCTGTTCATGCTCTCTCTCCAGCTGCTTTCACTTCAAATACCTTTCTTAGAGGAAATAAACCCCCCACAAGAACTGAAGTTGGTTTGGAAAGTACAACCAGATTGGCTGGGAGCTTTGAGTTATCCAAAGGCGTTCCATGGCCAATGTGGTAGTTCCCCTGCATCCTTCTAAAAGATAAAAGAAAGCTGAGTAAAACAAAGGTTATTGGGTGTCGGTGGCAATTACCAGGAGCTCATTAACCGGTAAATTTAATTCTGAATGGCAGCACTGCACAGACCCGGCAAGTCCCGACCCGGGCCCTGGCCCTTCCCTCACTGAGGCGTCGAGGACATTCATCAGTAGCCTTCGCAGTTTGTCTCATGAGGGGACAAAGCTCACGGTCATGGCAGCTGTGCTGCCCAATGGCAGCGGCCTCCCCAGAGCCTCCTCCAGCACCAGCCTGCTCCTCACCCATCCAGCCTGCTCCTCATTCATCCAAACTGCTCCTCACTCATCCAGCCTTCCTCCTCACCCATCCAGCCTGCTCCTTACCACGTGCTCCTATCCACCTTTATTCTCACCTAGACTTCACGCCTCCTTTTCTTTTTTTCTCCCCACAGCCTGAGCTAACCTCCCTGCAGCTGATGGAGGCAAGGTGCTTGTTGGGGGCATGAGGACAATGAGGGACTCTTGTGCTAGCACCAGTTCTTCTGTCCAGTCTGTAGCAATTAAAATTATCAAGAGGTTTAAGAAGTAGCCAATCTATTGAAAGCCAAAAGCTGGAAGGTACACAGCTGTCCTGTTTCTTATGCTGGCTTCCCCTAGACTCTGCTCTGGGCTGATGGAGAATGAATATCTAGCCAGACCTTCAGGTCTAATCTGCATTAGCACCTTTTCCACCCGTCTTATGAATGCAATGTCCACAGTACTCATTACTAAATACTGAATTCTATGACATGGGCACCAGACATCCAGTATCTGCCTCCATAGGGACAAATGGGAATACATTTGTCACCATGAACCAAGATTCATCTCACAGTGGCAACATGGAGTAGAATGACAAGGCATCAAGAGCGAAGAAGCAAAAGCAAAATGCTTAAAGCAACTTTCAGCTGTTGTGATGATGAAGGAAAAGAACTGATGATATGAGTGCCCATCAGCTGGGCAGGAACACTCTTGCCCCATGAGATGATGCTACCACAGCCCCCAGTGCCCTCACACCTTTCCCCTCTGGATTCTGATCCTACTTGGATTTTTAATGTATTATTTCTTATATTGCTTCTTTTGGTAAAATTGTTTTGGTCCCAGCTTGGTTCTGCAGTTAGCAGCTTCATTTTGTGAGGAAAGTAAGTGAAGGAAGGTCTCCAGCCATTGGCAACACCACAAGAACACTGCCAGGATCCAGGAGCTTTCTTTTGTTCTTTGGCTGCCCACCTCTGAGTTATGGGGTCCCACCTACTATTCAGAAATAGATTAAACTGTCCTGGAAATTAATAGGTTTAACTGAGCACAAAATTACTTTGAATTTGCCTCATTCAGGACATCCTACAACCTGGGTCCTTCTGCCAAGCTTTCAGCAACTGATCATCTAGGTCAAAACAACTCCAGGGTAAGCTTAATCCCGCTCTGGACACGAGGTGAGCAAGCCTTTACATACTGAGGTGTTAGGAGAAATGTGTGTGTGGGGGGAAACAACACTCTCAAGACACCTGTTCCCCTGCAGTGCTTCCTCTTTCAGCCCTGAAGCATTAACTGCAAATGTCAGTTTGCTGTCTTTTTTAGTGAACGCAATAGTGAGAAACCATTCACCACAGGTAGTTTATCCACAAAGCAAAGGCAAACTCAGGGCTCTCCAGGAATTTGAAACCACTAGGTGGAAGGGATTTTCTATGTCTATTCTACTGGGATACATCCCTGAGTTTTTCAGTTTTGTTCTGTTGAGCAAGGTGTATATGCCTGAAAGGGAACAAGCACATGTGCAGGTCAGCTCAGAAGGGAGGAAGCCCCTGCACAGGTGACATAATCACACTTGTGGCGCTGGAGGTATTGAGAGGGCTGCACTGATCTCTGCTCTTCTCCTGCCACTTTTCACTATTGCCACACATAAGGGTTGAGATTGGGTGGATCAGTCATAAACCAAAAGATCTAATCTGATCTGAAATGCAGGGACCCATAGCAAGGTGAGCTTAATTGGGCCCTTCTTTCTATTTCTGAGACTGCCAGGCACAGCAAGGTGGTTACTGACTATTGGCACAGAAAAATGTGCCATAAAGCTGAGGTGCTTTTCTTATCCTGACTTACTAAATGCCTGTCTCACCTCCTTCTTCCGTGAAGATGTCTGTCATGCCTGTCCCATTTTCTGCCTTTCTAGGGTCATAAACAATAGTGATTACCAAGTAACTTCATCTCATCCCTCTATTAGCTTAACCATTCCCTCGATGGATCACAGACTGGGTAACGACAGGCAAAATCTCTGTCATGAAAAACTCGAATTCCCTCTGCTCTCAGAGGTGCTGGTGTGGTGGTGAAGCTCCCTTTGCCTTCTGCCTGGTTACATCTCCTCCAGACAGGATGGTGCATCTTGACTTTACAGCTGCTCTGCTCTACAAATGCTTTCACAGCAATATCTGTTAGCACCAAACACCGCCCTTGCAGGGATCTGAAAGCATGCTGCCTTTTGGCACAGAAATGAGCCTGCCGTCCCCCGAGGACATAAAGACAAAATCCTGGCCAAAGAGGGAACCCTGAGAACAGAGCTATGGTTATGACTTTGTAAATGTTTATCTTCAGTCTGTATTTGATGTCTGGATAATAAGGTGACAAGTCTCTTACAGAAATGTAAGGCAGGTTAAACAACAGAGGGGCACACAGTGGTTTTCTTGAGCTGCAGCACAGAGCATGTGCAAGGCCTTACCATTCCCCACTTGCCACCTTTGTGGCTGATGGATGCTTTCATGCAGTGTCTCTTCCTAAGCCCTTCAGATCTCAGCTGTAAGTATGGTCGATATAGCTGTGCTTCTTTTTTTTTTCTAAAAAGAATAGCTTTCCCTTTGTACTGATTGCATTTTGTCATGCTGCTTTGGTTCACTCACCGTTTTCCTCAGTTTGGTAAAGAAGGTGTCTGTGAAAACAAGAATGGGAAAAAAAAATTATCAAAGACAGTTTTTTATATGCACAGGGAAGAGATGTTTCAAAGTGAGTCTATCAGGTTATGCACCTAAGTACTATTTCTGCCCTTGAAAATCTTTCATTTATGGTGCTTAATTGGTCTGTGCAAATCCATTGCCAAAGAGGTAATTGGCCATTTTTATAGAAGCATCAGAAACAAAAACACTCCAGGCTATTGTTCTAAAATTTTTTTTAAAAGGAATTATGGAAAGAATATGTTTCAGGGCATCATCCAGCCTCTCTTGAAACTATGCAAATTCACTTGGTGAAAACAACAGCAGACACAATGAAATGAGTTGTATATGAAGAACTGAGATCTCAAATGTGATATTATGCAGAAGGTAAAGAGTCTGTACTAAATAAGTAACAGCTCAATGTGTTATCAAGGGTGCACTTTGATTTTGATGAATGTTAGAAGAACCTTTAGCCTTGAAAATAAAGAGGATAATTTCTCTCTAGGCAATGGCTGCTCGTGAAAGCCATAAAATAAGAGCACTGGAGCCCTAATTTTATAGTGCTTTTTAAATGATTTTCAAATGGTCCAGCTGCTTTGTGCCACAATAACACAAGGCAGAGATATTTACGCCAGCAATAACAAGCATGCATCAGCCTGCCCGAGCTGCTTTCCGCAGGCAGCCTGCGGGAGGCGAAACACACGTGGGAAGATTGTACTTGCCAATGTGGATTGATCACAATCACACCATGGTCAGAGTGATCCTGCGAAGCCACTTTTTTCACCAGACAACTTGATTGTTTTTCTTGTCTGTGTGTTGCCTGCAAAGCACAGGACGTATGCAGCTGGGCAATGCCGGGTCTATTTTGACACCTGGGAGCCTGCCAGCAATGTGTGCCTCTTAGGCCATACTGTCCTCGGCAGACTTCTTGGAAATAGGAGGGCAAATTCACCCCTGAGTTATACTGCAGGTTTTGGGTGGGAGTTTCCACAAGGATTAGTTGGGCCCCAGCTTTGGTGTTCTGATGCAGCACTGCATTATCTCCTCCAGAAATGCATGCATGTAACAAATGAACTCCAGGCAAATGCTATGGAATTCTGCTGAGATGCTGAATTGCCACCAGCAACTTTCCCCAGGTACTTTATCTCTGCATGTTTAGGACTTCAGTCTAAAACTACAGTTTGTTTTCCAAACAAATGCTCTAAGATGAGAACTACCTTAGGGTGGTCTAGGTTAGCTTGCCAATTTGGGTAGTTATTTCAACAATTCAAAAAAAGAGTTTCAATTTTTTTCCTTTACAGTCCCCTTTCCTTGGTGAGACATTGACAGAAGACAGGGTACTGGGAGAAACCTGCCTTCTGAGCCAGCAGAATAAGGTTTAAAAAGCAGTTCCTTTATTAAATATTCCAGTAAATTAAATATCTTGTCTTTTTCCAAGTTCACTAGTGTTAGAGGCACAGCAATGTTTCAGTAGCAAGAATTTTGGTGGGAACAGGAAATTCTAAGCATGAGAGAAATTTATGCTAATTTATGGCTGAAAATTTATTACATTTGCAGTAATTCTCAGGTCCATAAAGCTAAAACAGAGCTGGGCAGAGGGCATTGCAGGAGGAAAGTACCTCTGGAAAGTCCCCAGCCATTGAGCATCTATTGTCACCAGGGTGAGAAAACTGTCTCCCATGTGAGTGACGTCTTGTATGGGCTGGACAATATTTTTCCCTCTTCATTTGCTGATCCCAATCAGCAAAACAGGTTAAGCATCTTTTTATGACCAGGGATATACTTGTGAGCTTTAATTTTAAACAGGGACCTATTTTCTGTTGGAGTTGAGTTTGAAGAGTTTTAATGAGCAGAATGGATAACAAATTAGGAATGTATCCCAGAGGAGCAGCTAGCATATTTGTTGCCTTTATTCAACCAATTGATTGAGGAATGACAGGAGCATAGAAAATTCAGAAACATTCTATATCCTAAACAGAGAGGAAAAACAGATTTGATGCCAAAGTTTTAGGTTACATTCCTTTCATCTTTATCTCATATTCAGACTGTTTGTCTGACATTTCTCCTTGTCACTTTTTTAATTTCATAAGACTTTAGAGTTTACATAGGTGTATACTATATCTTAGTTCAATATGTAAATCGTGCAGCTTGATGAAATTGCTCACTACTGGATAACTCTTTGGATTGCATTGCCTAGACGAAAGTGGCAGAATGTCTTAAGGTAGGCCAGCATAAAGGAAGCAGATCCAAGAAGCTTTTTCTAAGAATATGGCAAATAAAGATTTTTCCTTTCAAAACAGAAATGAATACACGTAGTGCTGTTCCAGGCAGCACGGAATAGTGCCATGGTCACAGATTGTGTAAGTTTGTACTTCTGCCTCACTCGCATCTCATCTCATCTCTGAGAGATCAAATTTACAATAGCTGAGATAAAGTAGCCTCCAGGGTATTATATACAGCCCTTTCATAAATCAAGAACCGCTTTTTGTTACTAGAGATCTGAGCTCAGAAACAGAAGAAAACACATGGCATTAGGCTTTGTCAATGGCCAATTGGCATGTCTCTGCAATAGCTTTTTGCAGCTTTTGACTGTTTCTCAAACCAGAAAGTAATTATTTTTAGTTATTTGTGTAGTGTATTCTGATGAATCAATACATAAAAACTAAAAAAATCAATGATTTCTGACTGAGAACATAGAACTTTCTTTCCTTTTATAATTGCTCTTCCTTTTCTCTCCTGCTACAGAAGATACCTTCTGATGATTACCAGTAGACCATGTGTGATCCTTGCCACTGATGTGGATATGGTTTTGTTGGTCACTCCTAATCTCTCAGGATCCTGCTGTTTTCCCACGTGCCAAAGAAGACAATGTCTGTAAGTGGATAATTAGCGGTACCTGAGTGGCTGAGTGACATTTAGTTAATGCTGCTAAAGTAATTTATGATTGCTTAATGTAAGTGCTGTGTAAGAACAGCAGTTTACCATTGGAACAAGGAGTTGCTGTTTGCCCTTGGTTAATGCAGTCAGAATGTATAGAAACGTGCAACAAGGTCAAAGTTAATTGTGTCTTCTGCAGGTATTCCACAAGAATGCATTTCCTGTCTGTGGAAAGTCTGGTCTCCTTTGATTCTCCATGCAAAAAATGTGCTGCATTCAGTGCATGGGTGTCACCAAGCCTTCCCAGGTCTTTCTTGTTTTGGGTTATGAGCTATGGAGAATCATGTATTCCTATCTGTAGAGCCCATTGCCCACCACACTCTCAGACATTTTTTCCCCTTTGAGACATGTAAGAAAATGTAAGATAGTAGAAGAATGGTAAAAGGTCGTGATTTCTGAATATACTCAAAACATATATGGAAATGCAGAATTCAAAGTTATTTCACTTCTGAAAATAAATAAATTTAACACGTTTTACAGACCTCAGTTGACTACAGTCACATTGGGAATTGCTGACCCAAACACCCCACAAAAATTCACTTCAGGAGGTAGTTCAGGTCCTCCTATAATTGGATTTGAAATATGTATGTTGAACACCCTGAGGTTTTAGCATAGCCTGTAACCATTTTGCCTTGGCCTGTAACTGTACAATGTTTCTTTGCTGAAGTTTAGCCTTGCTAAACTCTAGTTAATAAACCTGCCTGTTTAAGATCAGCATGAAGTTTGATTTCTGCAGGATATTTTACATACTGTGCCCTCAGCTTCTTATTATGTACCACTTCAGAAAACATTTTACCTTTAAACCTGAAGGGTTTTGGCCTTGGCCTTGCATATCAGCAATGGCTGACAGCCAGACAGATATTTAATAAGCAGTTTGTTGACAACTTCAAAGTCCTCCAGGATGAAAGTCATCATGTAAAGTCAGCCATCTGTACTTTATGATATATTTGACTTGTTTAAAGATGCTGAACATGAGATTTCTGATAAAGGCATAAGGAGAAATAGTTCTTTTAAAATACAGCATTAATTCTAGATTAATCTTTGATTTCCAAGTAGTTGCTCAGAAACTGCACACTACTGGTTCCACAGAAACAAGGAGTGACAGTATATGGTACTGCTCTGGGTTATTTTAGCTCTGGCACAAGTCCTGATGCTGGCATGAGTTTGCTCAGTAACAGAAACATCCACTGTCTATTAACTTCACTGAGTACTGGGTTGGGCCCTAAAAGCAAATACTCTCTCTATTCCCCATTTCTGTCTCATGAAGAACCCCATGAAACCTTATTCTCAGGTGTTGTTCATATTTGTCTTATGATGTTGGCAGAAAAAAGAAAATTCTACCTGTAGCACTTGATCAACTTCCAGTTTCACTGTTTGCAGTCTGTAACTCCTATTTAAGCTGATATTAGTGATCAGCTGTTGCTTGAGCAAAGAAACCTGTTTACATTTTTATTTCTGTTACCTGAATGTTCTAAAAGTTCATCTTTTCCTTACTACACATACACACTGTTATCTATATATTTTTTCATTTTATTCCCCACCATTTTCTTTTCCCCCAACAGACAGAATGTGATTGAAAAAGCATCCAAGAGTAGTTTGGACTACAGATATTCACAGGCATTAAAAGGAGGTCTTAAAACTGCACTTAGAAGACTGTCCAGAATCAAATGTTGCTGTTAAGACAACACAACTTCAGAGATTTTTTTCTTAAATCTTTGCTTTTACTACCTGTCAGGCTCAATCCTACAAGTCCTTATTGCTGCACATGGTTCTAGAAAGTAAAAAAGTTAATTTCCAAGTGTAGTTACAAGGTTTAACTGGAAACGCAAAGGTCTGTTTCCCACTCTCAACTTTGCCAAGGCAGAAGTTCAGTGAAGCACTGCACATTGTTGTGGCTTCTGCCTTTCCACAGCCAGGCTCCGACCAGGGCCACTGTGCTGCTGCGCACAGGACCCACGTGCCGGCTGTCACACTCCTGCCTGGAAGTGCAGTGACATTAGGAAGCAGGTGGCACTTTGTAAAACCAACTTTTAAAAATGAAGATTATTTCCCCAATGTCACCTAGCTCATTTTTCTGCTTTGCTGTTTCATAGCTAGAAGAACGGCCGCTTTTAGCTATGATCACTGGGCGATCAGCAGGGTCATTAGCTCCTCCTGCTTCTCTCCTGTAGGAATTATTGTAATTTCTAGATATTTCAACAAGTTTGCAACCTGATGGTGGTGAAAAAAAGCTTGTTTTGGCATAACATTGGGTACTAGGCATGTTGAGTGCAGGTGATTGCATGCTTTTTCCATGCTTCAGAGTGAAATATCCATCTGCACAGTTTTGAGAAATAAAGAGTGAAATCTGCTGTCATTCAGAATACCCATAGATTTGTCAGAAAATTCAACTGCAAATCAAGTTGTCATATAAACAGCCAAAATCAGAATACTTTTTAATCTGAAAATTTCCATTCTAGTTAAAATTACACCAAAAAAGGTAAAAACCAATTATTGTTCGATTTTAAGGCTGCTCAGGATCATGAGTCTGTCTTATGCTTTTTACAGTAAATGCTGCAGCATTTATAAATTCTGTATGTTGCACAATTATAATGCAAAACAATAAAGGAAGTCTAATTCTCTTTTTAATTATTTCTCTGTGCAGTAGGTTCTTTCTTTAATGGATAGTCCTTTTGCTTTTTTCTGTGCTAATCTTAAGTCTATTTTAAGGCAATGAAGTTTACCAACGCTAACTGAAGTTGGACAGCATATGTTAATGAGTACTGTATTCCCCAGCCCTTCAGAACAGCTCAGCCTCAAATAACACTTACATATTGCCTATGCAGAGATTAGGCCACTCTTCACCCACGTGATTTAATTCCACCTTGCAGCTGTCCAAAATATCTGGCAGTTCCTGGGCAGAGGGAGTGCCAGGCTCAGAGCATTCCTGGGCTGACAGGGTCTGTCTTCAGGTGCTGACCCCTTTGGAGGCCTCATGCAGAGTCAGGCACAGGAGGGAGGGCCTGATGAAAGCCGCTGCTGTGGAATGCACGGGGGAGGTTTTTTGCTGAAGCAGGCTCTTTCTGCCG
The DNA here is from genome assembly GCA_013397935.1 of Dasyornis broadbenti. NCBI lineage: Eukaryota > Metazoa > Chordata > Aves > Passeriformes > Dasyornithidae > Dasyornis > Dasyornis broadbenti. The sequence continues at coordinate 6,642,830 of VZRN01004407.1, read as the reverse complement.
CTTGATGTTCCCAAGCAGGTGGCTGACTCTAAATACAGCTCGCGCCTTGACGCCTCTCTGGATTAGCTCAGCGCTACGTCCCTGGTGCAATGGGGAACAGCCAGAAAAATGAACGTTCTGCTTTAAAGTGAATTTTATGCAAAAAAAAATGCTACTCCCCTCCTCACATAGGCTGTGGTGCTGCTCCTGCCAGCACAGAGCTTTCCCTGTGAAAGAAATGTCAGTCAGTGCAATCGAGATGCAGTCCCAAGTGCTTCATGTGACCTAGTTCTAATAATAAGCTACCAGGAAAGAGGGGACAGCACAGCTTGAGGCTAAGTTCAAAATAAAGACCATGAGAGCACCCCTCCTGGGCCTTACCAAAGGTTCTCTGAGCCCACTATGCTGTGCTTGATTGTGGTGAAAGTGGATGCCTACAGAATATAAGAACACACAAGCAGGAATTATACTTGTGTATATAATAATAACAACAACACTCTCCCAGCTTCCAGCTGGCTGCATCTTATGAGCTTGTTGAGCTGGATGGAGTTTCTAAGTATTTGGTAATCCTGAATGGATTTCTGTCCCTCAAACTTTTCCAGTTGCCCCTTGAATGTCTATAGGCTTTTACTCTCTGCAACATATTGTGGCAAGGTATCACACAGCTCACTAAACCCCTCCTCTTGTTTCAGATCTGATTTCTACTGACTTCATCTGATGCCCTCAGTTCTTGTACTGGAAAATAAGAGAAGTTTTCACTGGAACTCTACATTGGGTCCCTTCAGGTGACACTGGTTTTTGTGATTCCTTAAAGCAGATTTAAGTCTGCCAGAGCTGTAGTGGGGACAGTTCCTTTCACTCACACCTTCTCCCAGGTTGTGTAGACCCTCTTGATAAACATGCATTTTCTGAATGAAGTGTCACTGGGGAGGCAGTATTTTTCCTTTGTTTTGTTTCCTTAGTCTAACTTGCCAAACCAACATTCAAAATACAAGTTTTCATGCTGATAGTGGAAAACAGTGAAACACTAAGGTCATGTCACCTCATGACCCGAATTATAGATAGTGTAAGTGACAGGTGAGGAGGTCCCTTTTCCTCTTAGCACATTGCAGCAGACAATGCTTTCTGTTTTAAGAAGCTACAGGACTAATTCTTTTGCTTATGTTGACTGGAATCCTTTTCCCTGCACAAATGTGCACCCAAAATAAATCTGTATATAAAGAAACAATACAGACAGGCAGGAAATATAAGCAACACTAACTCCACAGATTAAAAACACTTCTGTGATTTGACAATGCCCTCGAAAAAAATGTTCTACCTAATTCATTCCCTCCACTGAGGTAAGTCTTGCTTATAAGATCACTACCATGTCATTGGTGGCATGGATGCCCTACTGACTCAGCTTCCCTCTGTGCTCTTCCCTTCTGTACCCCTGGTGAAACAATACTCTCCCAGGATAAGCAGTATCTGTAAGAGCAGGTACTAATTTATGAGAGCAGTAGTTTTCACAGCTGTGGCTTTGTAGGACAGATGCTCAGGGGCATGCAAAGCATTATCCTGATGAGGGGTTCCCATTAATCTTGCTCACATGTGTCTAATTTTGCCCAGCCTAAAGCCATTAAGATGCATTATTTCACTCACATGAATTTCAGATTTTTCAATGCCATGTCTTCAAAAGGTTTCCAGACTAAAACCTACTGTAACATGAATGAAGTATAAATTATAATGAAGTATTAACTCATATAAATCCCTATTAATTTTAATGGAGAACTTCAAAGCAAACCCAGCTCCTCCTCCACTGCTCTGCTACTTCGTGAGATATAAAGATTGTCCTAGCGCTGTTGGGTTTTAAATGTGATTTCCTATTTGATCTTTTCACACAACAATGTCTTCCCTTTTTCTTGTCAGTGGAGCTCTTTGGCAAGGTTTAGGAAAATCTGAACAGTCAAACTGATGTCTGAAAGGATCTTAAATATGCTTATTTTACAAAGCACTTGTGTACAGTGAAATAGGGAGGGATTTCTACATTCCCCTAAATGCCAGGCAGAATCAGCATTCACGTCATAACCTCTCCAAGAATGAAGGAGGAAGTGTGGTCTGGGAAGGAAGAGGTTCAACTCACAAGTTACCATTATATCAGTCTTCTAATAACCTTGCAAGACTCTTGCATAAGAGAATAAAATTATCAGAACTGATGCTTCAAATGCAAACAAGCAAGCAGAAATGTATTTACTTAATCTGGCAGGGAATCTTTATAAAGTCAACTAATCAATAAATCAATCAAGCATCAAAGGGCAAAACCAAATTTGATTATCACTTCATGGTTCACCACAAGGCAACAAGCTAATTTTCAGGCAGAGTGGTAGCATGAATTTCAAATGCTGTTGCTGTATTAAAATCACATTGGTTTATGTACTGATTAACTGGTGATAGGAAAAGTGACATCCTCAAAACAGGTTAAAACTAATTCGTATCAATTAGACCAAGCCACTGATGTAAACCAAGTGTCTACCTGATATTAAACCATGGGTGATTCAAAGCCATTGACAGAGAACTGATTTGGGATAATTTGGAGTGTGAGCAAACTGATGAGTCAAACTTACAAAATGCTTTGAAGACCTGACATATTTAATATCCTCAATATACTTACTACATGATAGACATTATCTTTTTGAAAATATATTTAACAAAAAAAGACTGGGGTTTGCTGACCCAGGCTGCAGAAGCGTCACAGATGTTTATTCTGATGGTGTGGGTCTTGTGGCTGTCACAGCTTTCTGTAACACTGTGATATTTAGCAGACCAGTGAAAGGGGAACATTTCTGTAGGAGTGCCTGAGCTCTCAAGAAACTGTCCTTGCCACATCATCAGGCCTGAAACATAAAATCTTTTCTTTTGAGAACATGCATGTGAGAACTGTAACCAAACTGAGAAAGATGATTATGTTATACTCCCAAATAAAGGGGACTCAAACATCCTTTACAGCTAGTTGCAATTATTGAACTTGCGTCTGGCACGAGCAGAAACCAGGGACGAACTTGGTCTATCTTAACCACTTCAGTGGATTCATCCAGGAGCACCATTCAAGGCACAGCAGTTCCACCCCATGCAGTGGTTACAGAGCTGATGTTGGCTGTGCTGGTTTTGGAGAAACTGAGCTATCAGAATTAATCCATTTACCGTTCTGTTGGCCTTTTACCTTGATTCGCAATTTTCTTCATTTTTGTAATGTGTACTGATCACGGCAAGTTGTATATGCACAATGACTATGAAGGGTGAAAGTCAGTAAAGTGATTGTAGATAGGGTTGCCTGTTCAGCAGTCCTTCCTTTGCCGTAGCTGAACATCCAGGTTTCGCAGGTGCTTCAGAAAACCACGATTGGGTGAAATCCATCGATGCTCCTTCACTGTCTTGATGGCTTCAACTAATGGGAGGTGGTGATTTATCATGAGATATGCTAGGACTAGGGAAGCTGATCTGCTTACTCCAACTGCACAATGTACCAATATTTTGGCTGGTAAAAAAAAAAAGAAAATTAAAACTGTGCAGGAGAAGCAGCACAGTGGATGAAGTTTAATTTAAATGTTTTCCTTAACCCTTCTGACAGGTCACATGAACTGCTGACAGTTAAGTCTAATTTGCCATTGTTACACTCACTTGTATGAGAAATACCATGAGATCCCAATCTGATCTCAGAAACAACGGTAAACCTAAGAAAACCTGCTTGAAATAATGGTGTTCTGTTTTGACCAAGAGGAAAAGAAGACCCATTGGTTTCAGAGGGCTTGCTTAGGCAACGAAGAATGCTAAAATCTGGCCCGAATGGATGGCACTGATTCATTAGCCACCATGAAAAATGACTGGCCTAATACTACTGCATAATAAGGCAATTTGATGCAACTATAATTCTATTTTGAAGGCAGAACTTGTGATAGAGAGAACTTGTGGCTCCATTAATGCCAGTTTAGTCATGCTAAGAAATGGTCTTTTATGTAAAACAGGTTAATTAGTATTTTTTTGCACCACTGCCAAGAAGCTCATTTTCTTGTGCAACACTATAAATCTTCTTGGGTAAAGGTAAATCTTCTCCTTGGAGGCACAGCCCTTCAAACCTTATTCACACAAGAAACTCATCTGCAATATATGAACCTCTTCATACAGTTGGTGATTGCAGAAATCAGGACTTTTGTCTTTTTATTCATTTGATCTTGCAAATACAGTTGCTATAAGATGGTCTCAAAAAAAGGTGTCCATGCTAAATGCATGTTTTTGCTTCTCCCTTTTTGAATGAGCCTTTCCTTCCAAACAATTTTCTCTCTACCCTGCCTCTTCTGCATCCCAGTCTCTCTCCTGCACAGTTCATCTCTTTTTCTCACATCAGCTTTGTGGGACCTAGTCAAAGCTACATCCATGTATACAACATTCCCTTCTCCTGCCACACACCGTGCAGGTGACCAGCACCTGGCAGGACACCATGTAGTGATTTGTCCACCACTGAGCTCATGGAGATGACCTGCAATGAGAGGCTGCCAACTCACATCAAAATGTGACCAACAATAATTTCGTACCTCCTGGCGTGTTCAAGGCATTGTGGATAAATTGTGCTGCAGAGAAAAAGAACTGGCTGATATCAAAGCTTGGCAGGTCATGGGCTGGTACACCATAATAATCAATGGTTGCTCCATAAAAGTCCTGGCCTCCGTGGCTGTACGCTGTGCCATGGGCAGCATTTAAAACGTGGGTCACACCCATCTTCCACAAAACAAATCTGTTGTGAGCTGTTACTCTGAGGAAAAGACAAAGACAAATCAATGGGTGCAGTGATATTCACAGAGAGAAGCACTGAGATTGCATCTCCCAAGCCATTTGCTGGAGCATGAGCCCATGCATTGCTTCTAAGGGTAATCGAGAAGGGAATACCAGCTTAGTCATAATTTTATCTCGGAAATCGTGCTGTCTGCTGTGTAAATGACAGCAATTAGCTAAAGTATGAGGTGTTTAAAGCCGCACCCATGAGGCATACTAACAGAAGGTACGGCAGAGGTGTGCCCATAAAGCTGTACTTACAGGTCCCCTAAGAAGAGATTAGGCCACACTTCATCAACGTGGTTGCAAGAGGGCCGTCCAGTGTTCAGGAGCTGCTCGATTTCCTTGAGGGAGGGGACATCCTCCGGCCATGTCCGAGCGCCTTCAGGGTCCTGGGTGTCCGGCCCCTCTGCCCCAGCCATGCTGCGATCCAGGGCGACACGCAGCTGCCGCGGCCGCAGGAAGGGCACTGGGGCGCTGCCAGCCCCGGTCGGTGCCGGGGCAGGCAGGAGATGGGCTGGGGCAGGTGCGGGCAGCCAGGCTGTCCCTGCACTGCAGAGGCCCGGGTCCCCCCACTCCAAGGGCTGGCCGCTTGCCTCTGCACTGCCGCGACCGGCACAGCCGCTCGAAACAGATGCAGGTACCAAATGGGGCATTCCTGGATCCTTGCTGGCTCCAGTCTGCTTCCCTGGGCTCGTCTCCAGAGCCGCACTGTTGTGCCACACAGCAACCTTGGTGCCGGGCACCCCAGCCACGTGTGGCACAGCCCCTTGCCCGCAGGACACCCACAAACACTGGCTGTGACTGTCCCCAGCCATGTCTTCGACACAGCTGAGGCAGTCAGTGAGATCTGGGCATTCACCACTAGCAATTAAAGCCTGATAAAGGAAAAATACAAACCTGTGCAGGGCAAGAAGAGTGGCAACCCTGTCCCATTAATAACTGTCTGTCATTTAGTCTGAGGGGCTTAATGTAGCAGTGAAGGGTTAGAAATGCACCAGCTGGTCCTACCAACATGGTCGCCAGGAGGTTAAACACTAACTGGATGATGATGTCTTGCCTGTTACTGATAATCTAGGGAAAATTATTTCTTGAAGCTACTGTTTTTCCACCAAGTGAAATTATCTGAGATAACCGTACTTTATATTTTTAATATTTTCTATTGTAGTCACTCACTAGGTTAATACAATACACCTGCCACATATTGCATGACACCTCCCTCTGCTGAAAAGATAACAAAGACCAGGAGTATAATGGTTGTCAGGTGAAACTTGTAAACCACTGAATTAGTTTGTATAAGAAGGTCTGGTGAGCTGCAAGTTAGACCCCCATGATATGGAATTATAGGATTACTGGGTCTTTTCCAGTACAGCAGTGCTTGTGTGTCTGCAGGATGTGTGACTCCCGGCAGGGGCTGCGAAACTGTCAGTGGTAGAGCTACAAGGCAAAACAAATGAAATAGTGATGCTCTTTCTTGGCAAGCCAGGAGATAAGGTGACCCAAGAAGAGAGGCTTGCTGCTGAGTTCATCCCCTGTAGAAAAAAAGGTGATGAATGGAAGGAGCTCTTGGTCAGGTCTGAGCCACCTTTATTTCACATGCATTGACATAGTATGATGGGTTTGCTGTATTTTATCAAGAGACATATCATGGAGAGCCATTTCAAACGGTATTAAAGTGTGGATGAATTAACTGTGCTTAGGAGTACTCAATGAGGGATCACCATAATACAATGCAATAGTTTCCAGCATCAGAGGATGAAAGTCATATGCAACAAGAGAAAAGTGACTTTGTATAGAATATTTCATGAAGCAGAAATGACTAACATTCTGTGGTATTGAGGGAAGAAACTGCTTAAGAGCCTCCTGTATACAGAGACTTGTTACTTCCCACTGCCATATATGTTCTGACCTAAAAGGTGAAATAAAGGAAACTGTAAATAACAGTGCTGCAGTGCTTATTTAGAGACAGTGGGACAGGCTGCTAGGCTCGGCTGTGGGTGAGGCAACCAGCTGGCCAGATCCAGCGGAGGACAGGACTGGAAAAATGGCTGAAGTTTTACTTCAAGTACTATGTATATGCCCTTAATATGTCACCGTATTTTTGTGTTTTGCTCTTGTTGGTTTTTGGGTTATTTTCTTTCCGTAAACTACTGTGTGTAAGCTGATTGATTTGTGCTCATGAATGAGGAAAATTGACTGAGCCAGTTAAGTAGTTCAATTCAGTTTACTTTTCTCAGGTTTCTGGGTGGAGACTCAACGTGAGGCTTTACTAGCAGTTTTTTATAAACGTAACCCCAGCCCATTTGTTGCTAATCAAGTTCTGTGAAACAGATGACGCTCATGTTAAATCTAGCCCTTTTCAGCTATAAAACCTTTATTGGCACCTACTGAAAATGCAATGACTAAAAATTCAAAGTTCATCTGCAACATGAAAGGTGACAAGCCCAAAAACACAAATGCCAGAAAAATGATATCCAAGTCCTGTGTGCCTCAAACATTTGTATTGCATAGAGGCATCTACTTCAAAACTGCCATTCCACACCTAACATCATCTAAACATTTAATAGTCTGCAAATGTGGCTTTGGTAAAGCTGTGTCACTGACCTTTTTTAGCCAGGAGTTGCCTTTGAAACAGACAGGAGGCAGAGATCGGCCTTTCATAGGGATTTGCCTCTCTACATATGTGCTTCTTTTCTGGCCCTTTTAAATCTACTAAGAAAGGCTGTGGAAAGCAACAGACTGATACGGTCACAGTGAATAGAGGCAAATTTAGCACTCTGTGCAGGAGGCACTGTTTGAGATTCCAAGCATTTGGAGGTTCTCCTGGCTGTTGGAGTGCTGGGCAGCTCTAAACCAAACACTTGTGTGCAATTATATATGAACATTAAATAGCTGCTGTTTTAGCTGAAATTAATGCATGCTTCATTTTGGAACATGCAGCAGAAGGCACTCTAACCGGACTATGCCTTTGTGATTACTTAGAAGGTAGTACTTGGTGCAATAATCTAAATCAAACATTCCCTGGCTAATAATGTATTAGGTGGCAACTGTGCAAACTGCCATGGAGCACTCTAGTAGCACATGGCATGGCACTGCCAGAAAAATGTCCAGCAGTTGAAAACAGGAAATTCATGGTGGCTCTTCTATTTCTCCTCTTGAAAATACTCCTATCAGTTCTAACTAATCCCATGCCATCTTGTTACTGAAAACAGCCAAAATCAGACTCCTTTCACATATCCTGAAAGAAGGTGGCTTTTACAGTGAAAATGTTACAGCATGACTGTTCAGTTAGATAGGATTCCATAGATACAGCATCTCCAGCTGCAAAAGGGTTCTTCTCATTTCACTCATCAACCTGTTTTCAGGATTTGATTTTTGGGATGGTTACCTCCTGAAGAAGAATGGAACTATTTGAACTCTAGTACATTTTGGTCAATGTTAAGTGAGTAAGCGAGACAGGGTTTTCTGGTGCTCTACAACAATGTATTTTTAACATATCGAACAATTTTATCTGTAAGCATATGGAGGTTTTGGGGGGGGGGTTGGGTTTTTTGCCTTTATTATCCTCTTCTAATCTGGTTTTCTGTCTTAAAAAATTATTGTGGTTCACTAATTTGATTAGTCCTTAGGCATTCAATCTCTTTTTCTTCCATTACAGAATTAAGAAATTTGAAGATAAAAATAGATGCTTGAAAGTTCACACATGACTGACCTAAGTATGCTTCAACTGAAGTACAGAGATTATGAAGAAATTATAAGGCAGGACTTGAACTGTACAAAAATGAGATTACTAAAAACCACACTCCAAGCCCAGAAAAAGAAAAAAACTATGATTTAAATCCAAATTAGCAATTCTAGTGAAAGATACCCCCCTTGCCATGTTGTATTCTTTGCTGGGTGAGAATTTTCATAAGCAATTAATTCTCTTTAGCTGAGGCTTTTTTCTCCTGTGTAGGGAGAAAAAACATTTGAGATAGATTATTTCAAATTATTAAATGCTAACAGTATTACTTAATAAATGTGTTAAAAAAAAGCCCATTACATTAACACATCTCATTTTCCTTTTCTCTATAATATATTGTAACTTGAGCTAGTTGGAAATTTTCTATATAAATTTCCTTTCTTTTATTGCATTAAGTGTCAGCCTGAATATTAAATCAATATATGTGAATTGAATAAATTGTTTTCAATCTAAAGATGCATCAGTGTTATTACACACTTTAAATACATTTTTCTTTGGCAATCCACAGTTGTTTTAAAAATATCTGTAGCATATAATTTGTCATAAATTCTCAAACTGACATGTCAGCATTGGCACTGCCTGTCAAACTTACATCAATGCCTTCATGTCACATGGCATGAAGTGACATAACTCAAAGTGACGGAATGAGGTTTATTGGAAATTTCTGTTAAATAAAGCACAAACTATTTAGATAATTCACCCTTTTATAGAACATCAAATGTTAGCAAGGGGAAGTAGTTTTCAGTTTTGAAATACAATGACTAAGTAGCTATTACATACCTACTTTTATCTAAGTGTTTTAAGTTTTAAATTATGCTCTTTATTACTTTTCTGTGCAAGCTAATTTAGTAATTTTTGAAATATTTGCTAGGTGATGAAATTAGAGCAGAAAAATGCCATTAGCAGAGATAGAAACTGACCATCAAGCCTTTTTCCAGTGCTGAGGTTCACAGAATCAGAGATGCATTAGGGTTGGAAGGGACCTCTGGAGATCATCCAGTCCAACCTCCCTGCCAAGGCAGGGTCACCTAGAGCAGGTGACACAGGAAGCATTCTGGTGTGTTTGGAATGTCTCCAGAGGAGACTCCATGCTCTCCCTGGGCAGCCTGTTCCAGTGCTTTTCCAACCTCAATATAAAGAAGCTCTTCCTCACTTTGAGGTAGAACTTCTTGTGTCTTAGTTTATAGTTATTACTCCCTGTTCTGTCACTGGGCAAGTCACTTCTGCAAACCAGCCCAGCAGCCTCCACAGCCAGGCACAGGATGCTCTCCACTGTATATGAGTCTGTCTGCCTTCTTCACCTTTCCTCTGGATGCAACTCTTGGCCAGGGGTTCATTGCACGGAAGTCTATTGCTGGGATAAGACATCTTAGAATCTGTAAACTTCAGATAGTCCTGGATTAACGCGCATGTCTAAATACAATTAATTTCCCAACCCAGAGTCCTAAAGTCTGAAGACTGAATTTGGAAAGTAATTTTTAGTAATTAACTGGTTTTGCTATAGTGTAGGGAAACAGGGTTAGGAAACTTCTGCTTCCATTTTTGTTTCCTTCCTGGAATATGGTGAGCCGGTAGACCCTAGTGCATATTTATACGTAAAAACCAACAACAACAAAGCCACGGCACTCTGAACAAAGCAGCAGTTTCCTGGTGCCTCTCATGAAAAGAATGAGATCCTGAAGGGTGAGTTAGCTTCAGGACTGTGCTTAAGACACTATCACAACGACCTATTCCATGATGAGACAGCTCTGTAGCCTGCTACAGTTATTTTTGCAGCAATTTTAAATTTTAGTTTATGCTTGTTTTTACAATTTTGCTTTAAATCAGTTGTTCAGATACAAGCAAATGCAGCAATGTATTGTAAGTTGTACAGACTGGGCCCTTGGAAGTGTGCCAAAAGTTGTGATGGACTGGCAGTTGGTAAAGCATTCATGTCAAAAACAGTAAAGAATGCACAGAGTAGAGAAGCACAAAATCTTGTTTAACTTAGTTGCCTTGCTTTCCTGCAATTTTGTTTTCCTTGTCACATAAATACTATGTTTTTTGAATATAGTTATGTGGACCTGCAGTAAGCAAAATGACTTCAACTTTCAACCAGCTTTATTAACAGATCCATAATTAACAGGAAGACAAGGTCCATTTGATTTTTTCAGATTTATATGTATCTGTTCCATGGTTTGTCACTTATGAACTCAGATTCATCAGTTTTTCATCTAGTGCCTTAAAGGCAAAGAAGGGAAACATTGTGAGGACTGAAATTGCACTTGATTCCTACATTGTTTGCAGATTCTTCTAAACTGGCAAAGAAAGTGGAACATTCCCTCCAACTGTAGCAACTCATTTTGGGAAACTACAGATCATTTAGTGTAAAAAACAAAAGCAGGGCAGAACAGGCTGCTTAGATATAAGCATCTTTTAACCAGTATCAGGGCTTGTGGAAACGAGCAGATGTTCTCACGGCTTCTGAGAGATGTTCTTCACAGTTTCTGTTCTGAATAGCCAGTAGATAGCCCATTACAATTGAGATAGTACAAGAGTGCATTATTTCCATTAGATTGCTCGATGACTGGACAACTTGACGTAGCTCTGAAGCATTCTGAAATGCAAAATTTCCTTGTTTCACCGTAGCAGCACATAAACTTTGCAACAGATCACTTTTTCTTTTAGATCAAAGATCTCAAGACCACTTTCTCTCTAAAGAGTAGTGTCATTAACTTCATGGAGCTACACTGGCCCCTCCTTTTTATTTCAACTGAAGCTGTAACTTAAGACTTGTCTTGGACCTCATAGTAATTACATCATCAACAAAACAAATTCTGAATGTTCCTTAACTGGCTGCTATCACAGACAGTTAATATAAAAAATAAATTTCTTTCTGGAGCAATTTGTTTCTAATTTTTCTGTCTCCTATGCCCTCCATTTGTATTATAAGTTATGGAGTTCCCGAAGTTACGGTGCCTTGCTGAAGCTTTTTTAAGTCATGTGAGCTATTCCTGTCTGTGCTTTGGATCCCCGTGGATGAATGACTGAGTGATGTCAGCCAAGTGCTGACAGCCAGTTTTATTTTTTTTTCCTACGGACATCAGAAAATAATGGTGCACCTGAAACGTTTTGTAATGAGCGCTTGATATGAAGACTAGCAGTATGAAGGTCCTGTAAGTTTCCTCTCTTATTTTGTCCTGACACATGCCTTGACACGAAGGATAGAGACTGGCCTACTCCTTTCCGAACCTCTCGCAAGCTTGAAGCCCCTCCTGGCAGGGGCCCCGTCCTTCCGCCCCGTCCCGCCCCTTCCGCCGCCGCCCGCCCGGCGCTGCGCGGCCGCTTCCGGACGGGGGATGGGGGGTGGCGGTGGCCGCGGCCGCCGCCGGGGAGAGGCGCAGGCAGAGGCAGAGCGCGGAGGAGCCGCTGCCGCAGC